>QLSR01000645.1:2799437-2823944 GCA_031780015.1 Citrullus colocynthis
TTTTTTTTTTTTTTCCAAATTTCAGTTTTTAGATAGTCTTTAAAAAAGCCCTTATTATAAATTTCTTAATCTTAACATATAAAAAAATTGAGATGACTATCTCAGTTTATGAATGCAAGTTCAGTTTATTTCTCACATACATCAAACAATATATCGTAATCTATTTTTTAGTAAGACAATTATATGATAAAAGATCATGCTAATTATCATCGAGTTAAATTCATTTTGACTTAAATTATTATAAATATCATGGTTGATGTAAAATAATTAGGTAATTTTATAGTGAGAATGCTTGAGTTTATGATCACACACTTTTCTTTTTATCTTTTCTAAAAAAAGAAAATGATAAATGATTTGTGAAGCATATTTTAATTGCAGATTAGAAGAGGGTGGAAGAAGAATAATTTTAACGTATTCATATTGATAAAGTCACTGTGGATTTGGCTGCTGCTGATGGGACGACACCAATTCATTTCATGCTCACACCTCTATTGTTGGTTGGTCCAATTACCCCCCAACAATAATACTCTTATCACACACAAACAAACTACGATCATAAAATTGTTGAATTTTGATAAAAATATTAGAAGTGTAGTTATTCCACAACCATCTAAAAGATTCGAGGATGTCATGAGCCCAAACAATATAAAAAGAGTTTGTACTTTTCGTTTCAAATCATCTCATTTAGAAATATTTTAAGCTTAGGTGTGTTGACCCTAGTTAAATTCTCTTTTATATTCTCTAATTTCAGAGTTGGATTGAAGAGTGTAAGTAATATAAAAGTCTTGAGAGATTGCACTTGTAATTGGATAGGGTTGTGAGATTATAATAATTTTTCATATAATGTAATTTTTTATGGTCCTTAGTTTTTTTCTTCAGTTTGGAGTTTTTTCACGTTAATTTTTGTGTTCCTCGTTTTATTGCTTTCTTTTAATTTTTTTCTATAATTTCTCTACTTATTATTGTGATAGTAGTGGGAGGCTTTCTCCAACAAAAATGAGAACGAGAAGAAAATGAAACACAAACTCACGTGATTCACTATCCACTTATTGTTATATATGTCCATAACTAAAGAGAGGAGCAGTTTTATTTACTTGGGGAGAAGAAAGTAATACAGGATAATAGTACAGGCCCAAAAAGGAAACATAAACATAATTAATCTGGATATATAACTTAGGTTTACGTCTTGTTCAATGGTCATTTTGTCTTCTGCTTTTAGTTTTTAACAATTATTTTCATTCTCTCCAATCTAGTTTTGAAGTAGTAATTTTCATCTTTTTCAAAAGGAAACTTTGAGTTCAGAAATAAATTTCAAACATAATAATAAGGTTTTTTACACTTCGTTTGATAAGCACTTTTTTTTTTTATCCTGCTTTTTTGAAATCAAGTTTATAAAATAGTTTAATTCATAATCTTCGGTTCTTTGTTTTGTTATCTATTTTTAAAAAATATTTTAAAAACCCAAGTCAAGTTTTGAAAACTAAAAAAATTACTTTTAAAAATTTATTTTTGTTTTTGGAATTGTGCTTTGAACTCAAGAATTTGTTAGTAACGATGAACATATGGTAAATAAGTTGTAAGAAAATGAGCAAAATTTTTAAAAATAAAAATAAAAAAATTAAATGATAATCAAATAAGACCTTAAATTTTTTTTATTATTATTTTTTTAGTTTTCAAACATAATTTGAATTTTCAAAGCACTCATAAAAATATATAACAAAACAAATAAATAATAAAATTATTATTATTATTATTATTATTATTATTATTATTATTATTATTATTTGTTTTTTAAATAAAAAACCAAATAATTACTTTAGAATAAGCTAGATTATTATTATTATTATTATTATTATTATTATTATTATTATTATTATTATTATTATTATTATTATTATTATTAAAAACCAAATAATTACTCAACAAAACTTAGAATGAGCTAGAGTTTAATCTATTGAAAATACTTCAAGACACAAGAATAAAGAAATTGTAGCGTAAGTGTGAACTTTTCCTTTTTTTTTCTTTTTCCTTTCTTTTTTAATTTCAATATAATATTTGAAGGGAGGATTTGAACTCTGAGTACTAACCGAAGGAAAAGGGTTTGTAAACCAATTGAAATCATTATAAATTAATTAGTTTCTTAAATGACTTAGCTCAGGTAGTTTTATTGATTTTATCACCTTCTTCTAAAATTTCTTGGATGTTAAATTTATCTGATGATATATAAAGTTGATGGGTAAAACTAAATTCAACATAGAAAAAAAAAATGAACGATTCAATCTGAAGTGAAAGTATGTGATTTCTAAACAATTTAGAAGCAATGGTAGAATCAATTTTAAATTTATTTGAAACTAAACTAAAAAAAAGTATATGTTAAGCAAATAAATACAATTCTTCTCATTCATAATTAATATATCTTTTAAAGAAAAGAAAAACATGTTTCATTTGTTGCGATCGATAACATGGGTAATTGCTACATTTCAAGACAATTTCCACAATATTTTAGTCAGTCATTAAAATAGGCATAGTTTGTTTCACATGTAACAATATATGTTGGGTCTCTTATATATATATATATATTTCTTTTAATTAGAACGCGTATAACTGTATCTTGCTCCATAGTGATATTCTCTATCACGACCATAAATTTTGATGAAAGAAAGGTTATCTGACATACCATGTAACTAATTAATATATCTTTTGAAGAAAAGAAAAACATGCTTCATTTGTTGCGGTCGGTAACATGGGTGATTGCTACATTTTAAGACAATTTTCACAATCTTTTGGTCAGTCATTAAAATAGGCATAGTTTATTTCACATGTAACAATATATGTTGGGTCTCTCATATATATATATATATATATATATATATATATTTCTTTTAATTAGAACGTGTATAACTGTATCTTGCTCCATAGTGATATTCTCTATCAAGACCATAAATTTTGATGAAAGAAAGGTTATCTGACATAACATGTAACTAATTAATATATACAATGTTACAATAATTTCAAGAATATAAAAATAAACACAAAAATTAGTAATAGAACTCAACATAGAGTTTGGTAACTCACTCCAGTGCAATACCACCTACATCTAGTGGCAATATATTTGTGAAAATATATTTTCAATAATAAACAGTTAAGCGATTATAATGTTATACTTATCTGTAAATACAAAACTTTTACAGGGAAATAAGAACAACCTAACTTAATGAATAAAAACTTAGGTTTCCCTAAGTGAAAGACTTCATCTCATAGATAACTTCAATCTTTCCAACATCAAATGAACTAGGCTCCTCTTAAGTCCGAGAATTTCTTCTAGTGTAACAAAAACAACTTCAAGATGATTTAGAGGAATAACTTAGGATCTAAAGTACATCTTGCTTCACAATCAATTAGATCGATGCAATTGTGGTTTACAGAGAAAACACAAGACAACAACACTATTCTTCTTTCAAAACGGCGACCCTAATAAAAGTACAACACCCTCTTTAAGAATAAACACCTAGAATTTTCCAAATAAAGAAAGAATTTTCAGATATAATCAACATTGTGTGCGACATCTAGTAAAACATCTCAAAGAACAAAATGCATAACATTTTGAAAGACAAAAAGCAGAACAAGATTATCAATAGTTACATTTAAAAAATATGGCCACCACCAAAATACTATCACATGCAAAATAAAATAGGATATCAATTCTCTTGAGCATCATAAAAAAACAATGCATGAATCTCTAACTATTGTTAAAAGATAATGCAAGATCTGTATGATACAATAGGATATTCATCGAACAGCTCCCATGGAGCAAAAATTTTTTACGATCATTTAAAATATAGTGCATGAATCTTTAACTATCAAATAAAACAATATAAGATTATATTCACGATATAAGATAAGATACCAACTCTATTAGAGAATTTTTCGTCAACATTCGAAAAATGGTGCATTGAATCTATACATCATTCAAAGGAGAAGGAATAGATTTATAGATTAAAATAACATATCCAAATGTGAACTAAACTTTGGCAACCAATTCAAAAAAATATATATATATACTCGAATTAAATAATGTGTGGTTCAAATTACGTGTAGTTACCAATCTATAATTTATCATCTTATAAATTTTTTTTGACACTCAAATGTTGTATGATCAAATAGAATGTCATGTGAGATTAGTTAAAGTACGTGTAATAGCCTAGACGCTCATATATATTAAAAGAAAGAGGGAAATATAAAATTTTTCAATAAATATATAAACTTCAACCGAGTTTACTAGTAAAGTTTATTGAAATGGAGTTGTTAACAATTTCTAAACATTTTCCATAATTTTTGGTGAAATAGCTTTCCAACTTTATCCTTTCTATAGTTGACCTCTAGATTTTCTTTAAAGAAGTCTACACTACTTTAAACACACACATATAGAGAGAGAGGATGCAATGTATCATGACATGCTTTTCTCCCTAATGACATGGAGAGAATCCCTCACAATCACATCTAAACCCTAATGAATAAAAAGCACTATTGAGGCAACTACTTAAAGTTAGTGTTAGTTGTCCATTCAAACAAACATTCTCAATCTTTTTTTTTTATTATTATTTCTTTTTTCTTTTTCCTTTTTTTTTAAAAAAAAAAAAAAACAAAAAACAAATACATTCTCAGTTTATCAAAGTAGCTAATTTGATGGTGATTATATGACAAAATCAAGAGCCTTTCTGAGTAACCTATTCCCATTGCATTTCCTATATATTTTTAAAGACGTTTTTAAATATTCTTGTAACTGTATTCATAATTATTAAATATGTTGAAAAATCCCCATTTCAACCTTTGTACAATTATAATTTCAAACAATATATTATTTTCTTTGATCAATCACTCTAATTCAATTATATATTATAGTTAAATTAAGCTAGTATATATCTTTCATAAGATTCAAAGTTGGATCCATCATTCTTTGAAAAAATACGAACATTTTGTTGGTAAATTGCTTGTACTCAATACTTTATCTTAGTATTGTTGCCATAATCCTTAGGATAAATACGTACGTTTTAAGTTCAACAATTGTTTCTAAATATCTAAGTAAAGAAAACAATAAACATTCTATTGTATGTTGTGTCTCTACTCTAGAACATTTCTTTCTATGTAGCTAAGGAAAACACTAGTACTAGAAATTTTCTCAGATTAGCTATATTACCTTCTCCACTTTTTTTTTTCTCTCTTCAATATTATTTTATCAATTGCTTGCGTTTCAAACCACAATTTACCTACATTACTCAAGGAATAATCAATATCCATAGAAAAAAATCAATAAATGTTAAATTATCAATGTGGTCTCAATATGTTGTTGAATTTTAGTCATCATTATTTCAATAAATTTTAAAGGATTTAGTCCTTACTACTAATACTAGTTAACTTTCTTTTAAAAAAAAAATTATTATCTATTAACATATTCACTATAAATTTTGAAAAAAAATATTCACATCTTATTTTCTTGGATGAAAATTATTATTATTTAACCAACTTCGATAAAAAATGATCATAATAACTTTGAAAGGCTAAATTAAAAGTTCATGAATCAAAATTAGTTATATGATAGTACATGCACTGAAAAATTGAACAAACCTCAAACTACATTACCATAATTGTAATAAAAAAAAAAAAAATTGTAAAAAAAAAAAAAAGTCTAAGTAATTAATAAAACAAGTACCAAAATAAAAAAAAAAAAATTGGAAAAAAAAAAAAAAAGTCTAAGTAATTAATAAAACAAGTACCAAAATAAAAAAAAAAAAAAAAATTGTAAAAAAAAAAAAAAGTCTAAGTATGTAATGAAGCATGGGCCAAAATCAAATGTAAATGGCCCTAATGGCGTATTTTCAGTAGCCCTCGCTCTCCCACGATAGTGTAAAGCATCTATATCTAAGAAGCTGCAGCAGCAATAATCTATGGCTTCCTCTTAAAAATAGATTTAATTAAGTTTTAACTCTAAATTAAAACCTTCTGTTGAATTTAAAGCATATAGCTCTAACCTCATCTATTTATCTTTCTTAAATCGCCGTTGCACCACTCTCTCCTCCGAACCCATCCTTCCCTCTACAGCTAGCTCTCAACACATCGGCAAACTAATCCCTTCCTCAACGACTCCCTCTATTACTCTCCATCCACGGATTGACCCCCAAATAATCTATGACACCATACTAGCCACCACCTTTCCTACTCCCTAAACCTCAGTCTATTCTTCTAAGGCCTCTCTCCAAAAACAGGCCCAATAAGCCCAAATGAAGGAACTTTGCCTAAACTAACAAAACCAAATTTACAATTTAACCAAAAGGATAGGTACAAGTTTTTCACTAAATTGTCCATTGGTTTGGTGCAGCTGTATTTTACAAACCAAGATCCATTGATTCAGTTTGTGCACTTGTGGTGCTCTTTTAGTTTCACGTGGATGTCATTTCATAATCCAATTAAATGAAGAGCACCAACAACAAACTCAGTGCTATATAGGCCTAATAGCCCCTAAACCAAAACATTAATTTCTTCGACTTCAATGGGCCCACCAAAAGCCCAATAATTGTCATGAAACTGAAACGAACAGTACTCTTTCATTTCAGCTCTGCCCTGACTGAAGTCTGCAGAATTAAAAGCGAGCAAGCATTAGAAAAGTAAGTTGTAATATCATAGAATAGAAGCTATACTGTTGTGGTTAACTACGAGGCATCACATTTTACATAAAAACATTTTAGGTGGGGCCAATTAGACACATACTGGGCCTCCAATGACGCTAGTGGGCCGCCACATACAAACCGATGGGCCCAGGCCCAACCCAACAAATAATCACACAAGAAAAGCAACTCCGGATGTAAGCCCAATGTTACCGTGCTTCTCTTATGTGATGAAACCAAATGCAAATCCTCTCCTCCGACTGATTGTTGTGTTATTCACTCCCCAAGTTAAGTGATCCATCTTTCATCAGCTTGATGCTCAGACTGTTAAATCTCCCTCTTGAGTAGTGCCGAGAAGCCTTCCTCCAATCGGTTCCGGTTCTCATCATAGCCACGAATTCTTCGTAACTTATAAGCCCGTCCTACATTTTGTTGGAATCAATATCAGTTGGATAGATATTTTGAGATTTACACAACCAAAGCACAAAAAGAGGAACCAGGTCAATCTTCACCTTGTTTGTATCTACTTCCTGAAAGATGTCATTCGCAACATCTGTACAATCATCTGCTCCATCTTCTACTAAAGCATCTCGAAGTTCGTCTGGCTCGATGTAACCATTTCCATCCTTGTCGAAGTAGGAAAATGCCTTTCTAAGGTGCTCATCATTCGCCATTCTTTGCAGATGAAGAGACACTGCAACAAATTCTCCGTAGTCCAAGGTGCCTTTCCCATTAGTATCAACCTGTTGCCAAGAGAGCATTTAACCAGTCAAACTGTGGCATTGAATAATCTATGGATGAAGTTTTCTGTTACCAAGAGAATGTTTATCTGACTAATGCAATGACATATAGTTTGTCAATCTTCAGAACCAGCAGAAATAATTGTATTTGAACCGTATCTTAAAATGAACTTCTCTAATGCTCATTTTTATGATAAATTGAGGAACCTTCGATGTGCTTAAGGGGCTTTATTAAACAAGGCAACAAAAAATGGACTTCTAGCTTGATAAATAAGAACACTCACAGCTTCAATCAACATCTGAATTTCAGGCTCGGCAAATTGAGAGCTAAAGTTGTGGACGCCAGCTTTTAGATCTTCAATACTAACAATACCATCATTATCAGTGTCAATCTTCTTGAACATTTCTTTGATGTCTTCAACTTCTTCGGTGGACAAGAAATCGGCAATAACCTGTTACAGTGTCCCGTTGAATTATTTTTCAAGATGTGCATAATCAAATAACAGAACAATCTTTAGGGGCATTTAACCAACCCGTAAGGCCTTTCTTTTAAATCTGTTCATCATGGAAAATTGTTTGAGCCTTGATTTGACAACATCTCCAAGTGGAACATTTGGAGCTTTTTTAATATTTTGAAGCCAAGGATGATCTGTACACAAAAACGAAGCAAAACATATAACCCAAAGTCTTGGTCGAAATTCCCAACAAAGCACCTAACTTAATATTACACATAAAAGAAAATACTTGAAGACATTAATAAAATAAAGAGAAGTTTTTGTTCGTCTTTAAGTTACGGATGCAAGTTTTCAACAATAGGAGTCCTTCAACAAGAACATTCCTATTGCCAGGTAATGCAATCAGTCACAAGTCAAAAAATGTAAATTACCAAGAACTTGCTTTGCAGTCAAGCGAAGCTTTGGATCTGGCTCCAACATTTGTTTCACAAGACTTTTAGCACTCTCTGAGATACTGGGCCATGGATCACGTTTGAAATCTATCAGTCCACGGAGAATAGCTTGAGCCACCCCTTGTTCAGTCTCTACGAGAAAAGGACACTTGAGTCAAGCGGAGTATTTTTTTTTTCAATTAGCTATGTACATTAACTCTTGGAACATGAAAGCGAAGTAATCAGATATTATCCATTAATTATATCCAACAAGGGACACTATGCAATTAATTACCAGCCCAAAAGGGAGGAACTCCGCACAACAAGATGTACAAAATGACCCCTGCACTCCATATGTCTATTTCTGGTCCATAATTTCGTTTCAACACTTCTGGGGCCATGTAATATGGACTTCCAACAATTTCAGAGAACTTTTCGCCTATAATTTAGGTAAAAATTAGTCAGATCAGATCACATCTGTTGTCTCAAGAATGAGGAAAATGTCAATAGTATTGAAAGTAATAAATTGACTAAGACAATAATCTCCATATATTGATGTATTACACGTAAGATTCAAAATACATCACAATTATTCACAAATTCTTAACAAGAGCTGTTTTCCCTTTCCTCATAGCTTCCCCCTACATTGAAGTACTAACTAGTAACTTCATGTGCAATGTATAAGCTCATCACTCCATCTGACAACAGGAAAACAGCCTTAAAGTATTTCTACAACTTTGAGATTTCATGGTATCGAGCTAGTAAGCCCTTAGCCAAACATGTAAAACTTCATCGCATAATGCAGTCGAGAAGATAATGTCCTTATCTGCCAAAGGATAAGCTCCAAAATTTTATTCATCTATGGCCAGAAACACAATTCCAGGATCTGAAGAAAGGACAGCTAGACCACATTTTTAGATCTTTAGATTTCAAGTGGGGCCAAGAAATCCAAATTCCTCGGGTACTAGTAAATAAGCCAAAAACGCATTTCAACTAGAAGTGATTGTTTTTTGCTCAACTCTGTACTAATTCAATCCTAAACAAGATGAGGGCAGAACAATTTGAAAAATTGCAACCATAATATCCAGGAATTCTTATCATACATCAAGCTTAGAAGCTACATTGTAGAAGCTACATTGTAAAAGCTACATTCCAATCAAAATTCTAACCTGGCTTGAAGAATATAGATAATCCAAAATCTATTGCCTTGAGAGGGGAATTCTCCTTCTTGTTCGCAAACAGGAAATTTTCAGGCTTCAAGTCTCTGTGAATTACCCCGTGTTTATGGCATAGTTGCACAACCTCGACGATTGTTCTCATGACAGCCGCAGCTGCTCGTTCCGTGTAATGTCCTCTTGCCACAATCCGATCAAAAAGTTCGCCGCCCTCGCACAATTCCATCACCAAATGCACAGCATTCTCATCCTCACAAGCCTCCTTCAAGCTCACAATACTCGAATTCTTGGGCAAATGCTTCATAATTGCGACTTCACGCCTCACATCCTCAATGTCCACAGCCGTCCTCAACTTCCGCTTCGAAATACTCTTACAAGCCAATAAATCCCTCGTTTGACGGTCTATACAAAGATAAGTAACACCAAACTCACCTCGGCCAAGCTCCCGATCCACCATATACTTCTCCTCAATATTCTCCTTGGGCACACCATTGAGCACCGTAACCGGTGCCTTCTTTCCCGCATTCGAGTCTCGACGGCTGTGATCCTGTCCCGAAAAGCTCGATTTCACATCCTCCCTAGCAACAGCCGCCGGAGATCTGCAACAATTCCCCATCACAGTACAGAAACCTCAATCTCGCCGTCGATCTCCCAAAACCCTCAGCCAAAACCAGTCACAAAGAAGCCTTCACACCATAATGCCGAAACCCTAACCCTAAGAACGAGAGAGAGAGAGAGAGACGAAGGTCCCCGTGAAGCGAAATCAAAGAGTAATGTCAGGGAAATGGAAGCGTAGAAGGGAAATGGGAGAGAGAAAGTCAGTGTTGTTGAAGTAGAGAGAGAGTGAGTAGTACGGGGTAACGGCTCAGACGCTTTCGAAGAGAAACCGTCTTTTGATAGAATTTAATATATAATTAAAAGGTAATTATAAGATAATTAAATGAGTTAATTCAATTAATAATCTTCATCTTTTGGGGTCAGGGAATTTTGTCGGCTACGCCAAGAAGGTTGAACGGTCGGAACGGGGCCGTTCTGTGGGAACATGGTGATGTTGAGATGGGGCTTTCTTTGTTTTCTTTCACCATTTTCTTAATTTCTTTTTATTTTTTTCTATTTTTTAATTACTCTCTCCCTCTTTTTTGTTCTCTTGATTTTTATTTTTATTTTATTTAATCCAACTCCTCGAATACAGACAGAATGATAACTGCTAATTTATTATCTCCCTTTCCTACTTTCTCCCTCGTTTTATGGATTTGATTCATTTTGTTTCCCATCAAATTATTCCTAAGCCTATTTCTTTTCATTCTTTTTTTAATCCATTTAAATTCTTATTCTTCCTAACCATTTTTTCTAATAAATAAATCAATTTTCATTCGCTAAATATGGATTTTCTTGACATCGAGATCTTTAACCTCTATATTTCTTGAATTAAAAATTATCAAAATTTTACAATTTACTAAATTGGTCATTACTTTTTCTAGTCTTATTCAACTTAGAGTACAAATTCTTTACTCCTAGCCGTAGTTAATAAGATTTACTAATTCAATTATATACATTATTCACGTTTTTTTTCCAAAAGAAATTATTATTGTTCTTGATAATTATGGATATTTAACATAATTTATACACTGATGAAAATGATAAAAATAGAAATATTTTTGTTGTTTATCTAAATACACATTAAATATGAATGAAAGAGTTGGATGTTTGGTTGTTAGATTAACCTAGGTTTTTCTTTTAGTATAAGTTAAACTGTTACAGTGCGCTTCAGCAAGCTCAAACAAGATGTGTTCAAAGACACCATCTCATTCTTTCAAGTACATTTTCTGTGCATTTTAACAATCAATATGTAATATAAAGCATAAATATCAACATGAGCCTAGTTCAATTAATAAAGACATTTGTCATCGACCAAAAAGTTTGATTTTTTAAAATTGTGATGAGATTAACAACAATATATATTTTTAAAACGAAGTTCAAAATATCAAAGGTAAATTTGACTGACACACCAATCTTAACTTATAAAAACTAAAACCATAAGTCAAAAAAAAAGTTTAAAAAACATTGAAAAAAAGAAAATCTTAGGAAAGTGAAAAAAGAGGAGGCAATAACATGTGGAATTAAGGGCATAAAGGGTGAGAGGAATAAGGGAAAAGAAAACCCAAAACATGAAAGGACAAGTTAAGCCAAGGGGTATTAAGAATGGGAATAGTAAGGTTTGTTTTTGTTTAATGGCTTTGGAATCAAAAGAGTGGACCTCTTTGTCTATTTTCTTTGTGTTTTACTTGCAATAAAGAGTAATAAGGGCTTTGTGGGTCTTATTTGGCACTCCAACCACCAGCTTCCCCCTTTTTATGTTTGCTTAAATTGCATTTTTAGACTCAACTTCATTAGGAAGCTTTTTGCATGATTATTTTCATATGTCTTTCATTACATCCCTTTACCCCAACCAAAATAATAATAATTAAAAAATATCACAGAATAGTAAAGTATATATATATATATATATATATATATATATATATATAGCTTTAATTTAAGCATCCTTTGGTTCTTCATGGCCTTCCAAATAAGCCCTTATGAGTTGAAACCAACCAAAAATTTTGGAGCCTCTACAAACACATTTGATGCACCCAGTGCTCAATTTGGGCTATGGTTTGGACCACGCCGAAAGAAAAAATGTCAAATAGCATATCCATGAGAGTGACTTCTTATTGGCTATTTTGCAAAGTTTTTTATGTTATTCACAACATTTTGGGAAGTTTTTAGTAATGTAATTGCTATTTTGTACTACATTTGTTTTATTGTTTGCAATAAAAATAAGAATTTTAGAATAATTGTTCATGAAATAAAATAATATATCATCTTGTGAAATATCAAATTTTAAATGAACCGAGTTTGTACTAGGTAAGAAATGTGCTTGTTGAATATAAAATTATTTAGTTTTGAGAGTAAATGTGGACAGTTCAATAGTCTGAAGTTGTAAAGATTGTGTTTAGAGTACATAGTTGTGAAGTATGTGTTTGAAGAATATAGTTTTTTTTTTTTTTTTTTTTAACTACATGTGGGGTAAGGAATCGAATCTCTATCCTCGAGGTTGATAGGATCCATTTATGCTAGTTGAGCTATGTCCATATTGAGATTTGAAGTATATGGTTATTTAGTCTAGAGTTGTGAAGTCTATATGAGTGGAGTACAAGTTGTAGTGTAGTTTAGATTTTTGTTGCTAGTTTAATTTTTTCGTCGTGGTCAATTTAGGGTTGGATTTTAAAAGTTTTTTCAATTTTTTAATAAAAAATTACTTCCATTAACCCTAAAATTTAGGTTTTACTAATGTTGTAATTTTCTTAGAACTAATTTAAGATTTTACTAAAATTTTGAAGAAATTAGTTACATTTCGATTGAACTTGAAACGATGTATTGCTTGTTGATTTAATTTCTAATTGGACAAATTGCAAAAACCGCTATGCAGTATGGTTAGTAGTTGCAACTATACCTTTAAACGTTCCAATTTAAAAATTATACCCTTAAACTTATATAAATGTTAAAATTGAGTCAAATTGAACATTCAAACTTATATAATTATGTAAATTGTAACAATTGTATAAATTTATGGATTCAATTTTTATCATTTGTGAGTCCAATTTCTGTAATTACTGTAAGCTTAGGGGTCTAATTTAAACCCTTATAAAAGCTTAGGGGCCAAATTTTTTAAAATTGAAAGTTTGAGGGGTGTAATTGCAACTACCATCATACTTTAGGGATGATTTTTGCAATTTGTCTTTTTTAGTTTGAATATAGTTTAAAGGTTAAGGCAGAATTGTCCATCCAGTTCACGAGATTGATAGTACAAGCCTTATGAAGATCACATCACTTGAGAAGCGAATTTCAATATTTTTTTCAAGTAAATAGAAGCAAGAGACTTGAACTCTACCAGACTTGTTAGTCTTTAATACAAATCTTATGCCTCCTGAATTAAGCTTACTTTAACTTTTATTTTCCAATATTAAATTATTGTTCTATTGATCTTAGATTAGTACTTTTGCTTGAACATTTAACATATATGCCTAACAATCTAACTTTTAATCATAATTTCATTTTTGGGGGCAAAACCATAATTTCATTTGTTGCATATCAGGTTTTTTAAAAACAGACCATGGAATTAAAATAGTTAGTGGAAGTGGAACATAATCTTTTGTCTTTTTTTTTTTTTTTTAATCTTTTCTTTTCTATCCCCTTTTAACATAATTTTATATTAATTTTTAGTGTTTTATATCTGACTTTTGAAATTCTTCATTTTTGCTTCATAGTCTTCCTCCAAATAAAAAAGAATATTTAATAATATATATCAAATCAAAGATAGGTTTAGAATAAAATAATATCCATCCTAATTTTGTTTTCTTCCTTTTTGAGTCAATTCAAGATACCCTCCAAACAATCATATATTTTTATTATTTTAGCCTTTGTAGATCAAATTGTCTCATTAAATCATACGTGAGTGTGATAATTAATTTGAATTAGACCCATTAAAGAGACAAAGAGAATCAATTATTTTTCAACACTTTGAAAGCTTTATTTGGGTGTAAAGACCAAGGAACTTGATGTGATTCTTGGCCTATCTTTTTATTTTAAAAGTTGCATTATCCTATCAAATGCCTTTCATTCCCAATTGATGATTTTTGCCCTAATGCACTTGATTCTGCAAGGAAACATCTTTGACCAAACATGGATTTGGAAAGAGCTTTCAATTAATGGTGCTTTAAAAAAAATTAAATTAATGGATCTTAATTAATGAGGGAAGAGCTTCAAATTAATGAGGAGAAAAAAACAAGTGAGAATTAAAAAGAAAAATAAAAACACTTTAAAATACTGTTGTTATTTGTATGTAATTTAATTGATTAATGGTTCTGTGAATCAACATTAAATTAGTATTTTGACGTAAAATTTATAATTATATATTGATGTCACATTTGTTCGCATTGACTCTATTATAAAACTTAATTTTAATACATCAGTCAAAATTAAAGCAAAATCTTTTACATTTTATTTTCTTTGTTGAGGCTTCTCTTATAAATAAATATGTTTGACTATTGACTATATAACTATTTATAAAGACTATTCTTTTTTTTTTTTTTTTCACTTGACCTCTTTATTATTCTAATATTAACAAATGATGTTGCCCTTACCTTTAAAGAGGCAATTAACCAATTACTACGCATTATGATGATTTTTCGACATTTAATCAGAATTTAAATAATGATGAAAATTATACATTTATTATTGTACCTCCGAAGTTTGACCATAGATTATTTTTAAACAAACAAAAAGTTATAAATTTAGTCTTAGACCATTCAAATTTGCATCTATTTAGTTTTCAAATTTTTTAAATTACAAAATTTAACTTTGACATTTTGAACCTTTTTAAAATTTATGGATTTGTTAAATATAATATTTATGGATTTGTTAAATATAATATTGACTGCTTAAGATTTGATTATAAATAATAACTAATAAATCAATAATCTTTTTAAAAATTTTTGAATTTGTCAAAAATTTATTAGACATAAGAATGAATGTTTAACAATTTATCAAGTACTTTTGAAAATTCATAGATTAAATAGGCACAAATTTCAATATGTAAAGACTACATTTGTAATTAAGATCTATCTTCATAAATTAAATAGGTAAGAATTTCAAAATTTAAGGACTAAATTTGTAATTTAATATTTATTTACATTTTATTAAGTGGGTATTTTTGCAATATTATTAGAATGGAATCCTGAATATAGTTTTTTAATATGAAGTTAATCCCTAATTGATTTAATGAGCAGCATCTCTTTGCAAAAAATATAAATTAACCTTTTAGTCAAAGTAATAATACTCTAATTAGCTAGTTGAACTAGCTTTTAAGTTGGCATTTAGACTCATCACTTTTCGGGATAACCTTTTTTTAAAATAAACAAATAAATAAATAAATAAAAAATAAAGATCACATTTTGATTTTTTGCTAATAAATTATTATTTTTTAATCACCAAGAATAAATGTCCATATTTCATTTAATAGCTATAGCATAAGATCACATTGACTAGAATGTTATCGTAAAATTTCTCAAAGAAAAATAATTTTAAAATTTTCAGTTATGATTATATACCAACATTAAAAGAAAATATACATTTCGTTTCTTTTTTTTTTTTACTATCATTTTTGTTATTTAAGCGGGTTAGTTTCTATATAAAAAATCTTTATCCAACTTTAGAATTTATTTTATTTTGGGAGGAAAACATTATTTTTACCCAATAAACTTAAAAACTTAATGGTTTGAGCCGTTTTAACTATATAGTCACAATTTTATTCCATTGAATTTTAAATAAGTGACACTCATATTTTGTTAAAAACTCTTCAAATATTTTATTTTTTGTGATTTTTGTGAGTTCATAATAGCATATAGAATTTCCAACTTTTTTTAATCAAAAGCATATACCTTAACAAGCTATATATTTATAATTTTTTTTATTTCAAAATTTTAATTCTCGATCTACTAAAAGATTTTTCTTTTTTTTTTTTTTAATCATTTTTCTATTCAAAGTACAGTATTAGACGTGGTTTGGCGTGTGGATGTTTTATTTTCAATAATTTCTTTGTTTGACACCTAACCATTTTTTTTCTTCAGATTTAAACTTTGTAAAAGAAAATTCCAAAAAAAAAAAAAATGTAAGAGAAAATAACGAATGGTCTTTGTACGATTGATGTCACACGCTGACGTGGAATGTGGTGACGTTTCAAATTTACCATAAATCATCAAAATGTTTAAATTTAAAGTGGTAAATTGGATGTACTAAAAAATAATAATAAAGTGGTAATATTGGAATGCCGGTCTCCCTTATGCACACATTTTTCCAACTTCCCCTCCAATTTTTCATTCCTTTTTTATCGTTTATTTTTTTATTAGGAAAAAAAAAAGAAAAAAAAAAAAGAAAAAACTAACCTCTTAAATTTCGTTTTATAATCTTTTTGTCTTTTTGTTATTATTTTGTAAAATTAAACTTATAGACACTACTTCTTCTTTCATATTTATTCTTTGTTATCTACTTTTTCTTACTGGTTTAAAAAAAATCAAGCGACAATTTGAAAATTTGTTTTTGTTTTTAATTTGGCAAAAAATTCAACTATTATAGTTAAGAAAGATGCAAATCAATGTAAGATATGAAGAGAAAATAGGCTTGATTTTCAAAAAAAAATGAAAAACGAAATGATTACCAAATGAGACTTTAATATTTTGCTAAATATGGTATTTTAATTGTTTATATTAGTGAGGGAAATTGTCAAATTTAAATATTAGGGATGTTCCATGTTGGATCTAAAATATTAAAACTATATGATTAAATGTATAATTTAAAACGTATACATTTACATAATTAATATTTTATGTAACAAATAATAATACAAGAAAAAACAATTATTCAAACATTCTGGTTGTTAAAATTTTATTTTAGAAAGAAAAAAAAGTATTTCTAAACAATTCTTCAAAGCTTATAAAACCTCTCTCATGGGCCATGACAAGTCAGGCCTTTTTCCCTTACTTGTGGCTCACTTCATCTTAATCCCCAACCTCTATCACAAAATTCAAGCCATTGCTTTCCTTGACATGGAAATTCATTGATGCTTTTCCATGACTTTAGCCTTTTATATTTTCATATATATTAAAAAGCTAAGTTGATATTATATTTCTCTGAAGTTTACTTATTTCAAAAGACAAAGTTGTCATACTTTGAAATACAGTATATGTGAGATTAAATATATATTTTCGATTTATATGTCAAAGATTTAAATACTTATTATGTATGTCATTGAACTAAAAAAAAAATATAAATTTTATCATTACGAACCATATTTTGATATCTCATATATTAAACAATATCAAGTTTTACAAAATTGTTTACTAAATATATGTTATAAAAATTTAGACCCTTTAAACTTAACCTATTTTTCATTTATTATAAATATTTATAGGACAAGTTAAAATTTATAGACTACGTTGACTATGCAAATTCATAATTTCAACGAGAAGAATAAAACGAAAATGAAAAATAGTTTAATATATTGTCATTCTAAACGTTCTTTTCCTTTCTCGAAACTAAGGATTCATTTATGCCAAACTCTTGAGCAATACCATCATCTAATATTTGTATTCCATGAGATATTCATTAAATTAATCTATTACTTCATGAGGACTTAAAATGACTTATTTCGTATTAATTAAGTACAAAAACGACAGTTTTTTATGATTTAAGGAGAAAAGTTATAAACTTTTTTACATCTATGGGAATATTTAAGATCATACATATTACATATAGCATTTTTTCATGTTATATGCTCTGCGATATATTTAATTCATAAAATAAGAACATATTACTCTCCCTTGGTTTTCAAAATATAAGCGTGATTTTTAAATAATCTTCAACAGTGGTCGGGAATGTAATATGTCAACTAGTTGAGCTGTGCCTAAATTAGCAAACATCCTCCTAAATAGTTTAAGTCTAACCATCGTTAGCAATAATAAATTATAAATCTTATATATAGGTTTGTTTATTATAAATCTTATATTGTTTGTGATCAAATTAACTAACACAAATATTGAAGCTACTACTCATTATAATGACATATTTATACTTGGAATGGCGTAGGATTTTTTGACCTTCTCTTGGGGGTATACAGGGTATCATGGGCTCTCACACATATTTTGAAGAGTAATAAATTAGCTAGAGTACATCTTCAGTTTGGTTATTTGGGGTCGGGTGTTAATCAACCTTGACATGCTTGATCCTAAAACTTGATCTAACTCGATCATGTTATTTGTTATGTGATCCAACTATGCCTATAACATTAAAGTTTTCATAATTTTGTCCCCAATTCTCTAGTTTGTGAATATAAAAATACTACATACATATACAAACACTAAGATTCATCATCAATAATCAACTTCAATGATCTAAAAAGCAAAAGGCGTAACTTTATATATCCTAATGAGAATAAGACTATTAACATCACAAATTTTACTTTTCCTGGGTGGGTCCTATAACATATTTAAATTGATTCCTTGCTTCAAAAACTATTTAAACATATTACTCTAACATGATTTTCAAAATAATTATTTTGCACATTTATTTATCACACCATATACATATTATTTTTATTAATTTTGATTTTAATTTTCTTTATCCAAAAATAATATTAGTCCTAAAACTACGTGTAGTCTTTTAATTCTAAAGTGAGCTAGTTCAATAGTAATTAAGATAATTTTTCTCAAAGATTAAAAGTTTAATCTCTTGTACCTTATGACAAAATAAAAAAAGTAAAAACCAAAATCAGTTTAAGGAAGACACATTTTATAAATTCATTTAATAATCTATTGCAAAAAAATAAGGAAAATTACCTTAAATGACAAAACTACTGAAAATATTTACAATTAATAGCAAAATACACGGTCAAACTACAATAGACTAATTTACTTGTAGATAAACTATGAAATTTTGCTCTATTTATAAATATTTTAGTTTTTTTATTATATTTGGAAAAAAAAGTAAAAAAAGAAAAATAATAACCAAACTTTTTTCCCTTTTATTAAAGCTCGTCCAAATCAGATCTTAAAAGACAGAGAATTACAGATTTAACCTTTGCTGGATTGGAATTTGGAAGAAAAAGAGAATCAGGGTGTTGTACTATATTTTATGAAAAACAACTGGCCAGCTCAGCAGGCGGCGGGTCCCACAGAAGCCGTGGAGTTTTCATGACGACGGTCAATGTAAAAGAATTCCTTTTGACCACATCAAGAGATTTTTTACTCGGCCCTGTACTAAAGTCGGTTAAGGACGACGTGTCGTTCAAGAAAACTCGATGGTACTTTTGTCAATAAAAAACCTTCTAGATTATTTTGTTTCCTAAGTTGCCCTTCCACCTTCAGAATACGTGGTGGGTTTGGATTCGATGAGAGCGGTGGATATTGCTGAAGTGGAAAATGTGGGGTCAAAAATGGGTGTGAGCAGTGACTTGGAATTGGTCATAGGTGTGAACCATAAGACCTGTGGGTCCGACAGTCTTTCCCTTATGATATCTGCATGTGTGCCACGTGGACACACGTGGTAGGCTTTCCCACGTGGGACATAACAGAATACCGCGTTTTTTATTTTTTCTTTTTTTTTTGAAACGACGTGGATGGACCTTTTTTCAATTTTTTTAATAAATTGATTTCCTTTTTTTCATTATTTATTAAGTATAATCATGCTAATCGCTAAAATGGAAAGTTTGTGATTTACTAACAAAAAATTATCATAATTGAAATTTTGAACCAAGAAAAAAAAAAGATTTTTAGAACAATGAACTTTTGATTTTAAGGGAGAAAGTGGAAGTACATTTAATAAGCTAAGCTTATTTCGACAAATCTTTTTTTTTTTTTAATCACAAATCATTTCACACTTTAAAAATTAAAAAACTAGTAAATAATCGGCCAACTTCCTAAAATTTAATGCCTTAACCTTAAATTTAATGAATTTAAAAATACTCATTATTATTCAAATCTTTCCCACCTATTATATATATATATATATTTTTTTCCCCTAAGGAGAAGTTAAAATTATTGTTTTTTTTGTTGTTGTGTTCACTTTCTCAAACAAACCATATACAGATTTAAAAAGCGAAAAATAATATTAATTTATGTACCGATCATTTCCTTTCATGATTTAAATTAATATTTGGAGTGATTATAAAATGGTTAAAATTATTTTTGCTATATTTTAAATTACTTCAAAATACATTTTTAATTCTTTGAAATTAATTCAATATTTAATTTTACACTTCTAAATGTAATTTTTATATTATCGAAATTGATTTTAAATGATTGAAAGTATGTTTTATAGTATCTTTGAAAATGGTAAAAGTGATCTTAATCATTTCAGAATCACTTCCAAACATGTCATGAGTTTCTGAATCAAATATAATAATAAATAATAAAAATAACTTTAAACTGAAAAATAGAATCTCTATCCTTAGTATATGCCAAATTTGTTGAGTTATACTTAAGTTGACAAGGAAATATATCGAAACGAGCATAACTCAATATTAATTGACACGTACTTCTTTTGAGGCTAGAGATTCAAATTTCTACTCCACATTAAATTTGACCGCAAAGAACTTAATTTATTTTTTTAAAGATAAATTTGGAATTTTCAAAAGAGTAAGAACCAATTCGGAAACAAAAAATCTAAAAAGGTGGAGATATGTTATGTTAGAATGTCTTGAATTTGTTCTCTAACAATTTGAATGACCAAGTACAAGTGTCTCGGTACCTGGCAGCAAGTTGGGTTCAAAGAGCGACTATCCTTGATAGGTTTCTAGAGCGTTGCCTCTAAAACCTAAGTTATATTTGTATTTGTCATGTTTACATTATTCACGATTTTTACCATAGGGTTTAGAGAAGTTAGTTATATAATTTTTCTAACCTTAGAGGCATCCATGATTTGTATTATTCTCTTTAGTAATAAACTACTATCTCTTTTTAGACGCATAGCGAATACACTATTAGTGAAGTATGTAAATTTTTGTATTGATTCTATAGATTTTGGGTTAGTGGTCGATTTCTTAATATATTAATACAAATAGAGTAAAATTTAAAAGGGTTGGAAAAATGAAAAACAGAGGAGAAAGAAGAAAAAAAAATTGAAACTTGGGATAGAAGTTGTTTGTATAGGACTCGACTAGTCGCGTAGAAATTAGGAATAAATCCTCCAACCTCAACAAGGATTGTCCCGTAAGGCTGACGACGCGCAAACGCAATGGGAAAACAAATGGGTACGCGCCCATTTCTCTTACCCCAAAACACACCAAGAAAAAGACACCTCCACAATTAACCAAATGGAATTGTATATTTTTTTTAATTTAATATATACAAAAATTAAACACAAAATTTTCATTTCCGCGTTAACAGATTATGTCCCCCCTAAGAAAATAAATAAATAAATCATCATCATCATCATTTTATTTTTATTACAAACCCCATCGAATTTATTCTTTATTTTCTTTTTTGCCCCTTTTTCCCTTTCTTTTTTTTGCCCTCTTTTTTACGATTTCACACTTGGTTTTCACACCAACCCACATATTAAAATTTTCCCCCTTTCATTTTCTTTCTTCCCACGACAATCCCTTTCCTTTTTTTTTTTTTTTCTTTTCCTTTTTCTTTTTTCTTTTCTTTGAGATATCTATATAATTTTCTTGAGTTTTTTTTAGTCATGGAAGGCCATAATCCTCATCCTCATCCTCATCCCCATCCCCTTATTCAGCTCCACCAGCAGCAACAAATTCAACTTCCTCCGCCACCGCCGCATCTCCACCAGAGCCTCGCCGTCTCCGCCGATCAAACCACAGCAACAGCCGCCGACAGATTCCCTCAATGGAGTATTCAAGAAACAAAGGAGTTTTTGATGATCAGAGCCGAGCTGGATCAAACCTTCATGGAAACCAAACGAAACAAGCTCTTGTGGGAAATTACTGCCTCCAAAATGAAGGAAAAGGGTTTTAATCGCAGCGCTGAACAGTGTAAATGTAAATGGAAAAACCTCGTTACTCGTTACAAGGTAATTTATTTAATTTAATCTCTCCTATTTTTTTTACCTATACATATATATATATATATAATTTAACTTCATAATATAATCATATGATTATTTCAAAATTTCTTTGGTAAATTTAATTCAAATTATATACCATATTGCTCAACAGTAAGACATCAATAATAACCCAGTTAGGAAATATGTAGGGTTGTGAAACAATGGAGCCAGAAATTTCAAGGCAGCAATTTCCATTCTACACAGAGTTACAAGCAATATTTGGGGCAAGAATGCAAAGAATATTATGGGCAGAGGCAGAGAGCGGTGGTAGCGGGTCGAAGAAGAAGACGTTACCATTATCGTCTGACGATGACGAAGAAAACGACGATAGCGATGGCGATGGAGGCGAGACGAAAGTTAGCAATAGGAAGAGGAAAAAAGTTAAAGGAATGGGCGGTACGATGATGGGAGGCGGAGAGGGCAGTGGAAAGAGTAGTATCAATGATTTGAAAGAAATGTTGGAAGATTTTATGAATCAACAAATGCAAATGGAGGTGCAATGGAGGGAGGCATTTGAGGCAAGGGAAAAAGAGAGACAAATGAGGGAAATGGAATGGAGAAGAAACATGGAAGCTTTAGAACATGAGAGGATAATGTTGGAAAGAAGATGGAGAGAAAGAGAAGAACAAAGGAGAATGAGAGAAGAAGTTAGGGCTGAGAAAAGAGATGCCTTAATCACAGCTTTGTTAAACAAGCTTAGAAGAGATGATCATATTTAATTAGTATTACCTCTCCCTCTCTCTCTCTCTCTCTCTCTCTCTCTCTCTCTCTCTCTCTCTCTCTCTCTCTCTCGTTATCTTATTCTTTTATGCTTCTTCAAGAGAGGTTTTGCCTCTAACCTATTCTCATACTTTCATATTTTCAAGTTCTTTTATGAAAGTTTTATTTAATTTTATTGCCTCAATATTAATCTCTTTAGCTACTAATTGGTTTTTTGGGGTTTAGTTAATTTGATTCTTTTTTTTTTTTTTTGCTTGTGATAATAATCAATCGAAGTTCTTCTTTTTGGACTAGACATTGATTATTGTCTTGCAATCAATTAAACCCTATCATATATTTATATATTGTGTAAAGTTTGAGTTTTCTTTTAATTTTATTTTAACATTGAAATATATATCTATTGTTTGAGTTTGACATGATGTTTTGTGTTTATTGCATGTACTATTATATTAAGACTAGAATTATAATCGTTTGTGTAATGTGATTTACACACACACACACATATATACACATTTACATGGTACTCATAATCACAAATTAGGAAGATTTTTTTAGGGTTATTATTAGGTATGTGGGTTCATATTTTTATTCAGTTTGTGAAGTGTGTTGACTTGAAACCTAATTTGTTAGGTTTTGATGGTATCTTAGGGGCTTTAGGAGATGATTTTCTGAGGATTTTGGACCACACACTCACATAGTACTTGAGTAGCTCATGAGTTGTTATATGCCTTTTGAGAATAAATTAACTTGTATTTTTTCAAAAGAATTTGTTGCTGAGTTTTGTTATTATATTATTTGTCTTAATTTTTAGAGCAAATGAATATTGTTCTTGGTTAGAACATAAGAGGCTTATACGAGGCATACAATAATGGTGAACTTTCTACCACTAATACCTCTTGATTCAGGTTCAAAACCTCAAACCACCTTGTTTAAAGGTAAACTTGAATTTAGATTAATTCATCAAACAAAGGTATGATATTGATTGGGAGAATAATTAGATAATTATTGTTGTTTAATTAGTTGCTAGTTGCTAATTTTAATTTAATTAGCATTTAATTTGGTAGTATGGGATCTAATTAGTTATTCCTTTATAGCCAATTGTGAGAAGTGTAAGAAGCCCTTTTGAAGTTTGTATGTCCTTAAAAGAGTGTTTTCTCAACTTTAAGAGATGATTTTTTCTTTTATTGGTCATAAATTATGTGGCGTAACCTTAAATCTGTTGCATCACATATTCATGTTTATCACTTGTGTTATTTCAATATACTTTTGGGCATTTAATGATTCCATGATGTGTATTTTTCATATTATTGATTAAATAGGTGACTGAAATAATTTGAGAGTTATAAAGGAAATATTATTGTGTATATATATTGGGTGAATGTGTTGATATAGAATCCAAAAGGATGTCTCTTCTAAATGATTACTTTGTTTCCAATCCTTGAAGTAATGGCCATTTTTTTCAATGTTGTTGCGTGATAAAATTGCATATTTCTTTATTGTGTACTAGCACATAGAAACAAACTTCCTTCATGGATTGCTTCGAAATTAGAAATCTATTAGGCTAGCTATAGAGTTTTTTCAATGTAATCTCAATTCGTTAATTAGGTAAAAACTGGGTTTTTTTTTTTTTTTTTTTTTTTTTTTTTTTTTTTTTTTTTTTTTTT
>QLSR01000645.1:2832585-2876434 GCA_031780015.1 Citrullus colocynthis
TTTTTTTTAATTATTATTATTATTATTTACTTTTAAAAGTTGGATATGTCTTTTGTACTTTCAACCATTTCAATGATATTAGATTATTTATTTTGCTGTTTATACGTTGGCGTGTTTTCAAATATTTTAAGTTTTTGAGACTAAAAAATATAGTATTTGTTTAATAGTTATTTAATTTTTTATTTTTAAAAAATTGGTATGATTTTTTTTAAATACTTGTTTATCGATTTCCGTGAATTTCCAATGTCTAATGATATTTTTTTCACCATAGGGATTTAGTTGTCAAAATTTTGAAAGTATAGAAACTAATTAAATAGCTAGATGTTAAAGTTCAAAGACTTAATTAAAAAATTGAAAGTATAAGAACTAATTAGTCAAAATTTCAAGAACCAAAAGTAATTTTTAACCCAAAAGTTACACACGCGTTCAATGGTACATTAGTTCCCATTAAACCAATGTTAATTCATGCTACGTGAGTATATATATAAAAGATAATGCATTTTCTTTTCTCTTCTTTAGTTCAATAATTTTTTTTTTTTTGTCACTATCCGTGAGTATTTAGGTCAGTTTACGCGCACATCAACTAATCTCACAGGTCAACTTATCCGATCCTACAAATATTGAGGTGTGAAGGAAACTCATAGGATATTGAATCCTAGGTAGGTGAACACCATATAGATTGCATCTATGACCTCTTAGCCATTTATTAAGGTCATGGCTCCTATTTACCACTAGGTCAACTCATAATGGTTTTTTAATTTAACGATGGTGAAGATGGATGATTAAATAATTGAATTGGCACACTCCCCATGGGAATGGATACAAATTAATAAATAACAGTGAAGAAATCAAAATTTTGAGAGAAGAAAACTAAAATTAACACAAATCTTAGATTTTTAGTTTTCTTTTCACATTAAGTTCTTAAACATTCCATTTCATATCTAATAGATCTTTGATTCATTTGGAAATTTTTAGAATTTATAAAAAATAATAAATTACACAAAGTTGAGAGTTACCAATCTCGTCAACCATATAATTAAAATTTTTTTAATGCACTAAAATTAAGCATAATATTAAAAGTTTAAAATTAGACATTTCTAAAATCAAACTAATAAAGATGATTTTAAAAGCTTAAGATCGGTAAAGTTAGGCTAGGCTATTTGTAGTCTATTTCTTTATAAAAGAACCCAAGACAAATTGTGATAATGGGAGAGATGAAAGAGAAAATATGGAAGCGTATATTCAATGGAAACACACTTTTGTAAGAAAATAGAAGAGAATTAAACCAAAAAAAAAATTTATTGTTATCAAATGAAGTTAAACTTTCTATCCAATATAAATATATTGTTGACCCTTTTTTTTCTTGCTCCCATTTTTTCTTTTGAACTTAACCATTTGTTGGGTGAAAATTAGATCTTTTAATCAAAGATATAAAATATCAATGGTAGATTGACCAGAACGTAACTTTTAATTTAAATCTTTGTTTACAATGATACAAAAGTATAGATGAAAAGTAATATATGTAATTATCTTTAATTATTTTTTAATTATCTTACCATTACATAAAACTATAGTTGTCAAAGTGAGCATAATTCAATTAGTATATAATGTATAACGTCAATATCCTACTAGGACTTCAATGTGCTTTTCCTATGGTTTATCTAAGCTCCCTCATGGATTCTTCGAGCTTCTCCATGAGTTCTAATTAGCTCCCTTATGAATCCTAGTAAAGTTTCCTTTGGATCCTCTTAACTTTCATCATGGGTTCCTCTAAGCTCCTTCACCAGTCTTATTGAGATTTTTTATTGGTCTTATGAGCTCCCTCATTGATTTTACTAAGGTTTTTCATAGGTTCTTTGAGCTCCTTCATGGGTTGTCCTTGCCAATCCACTTAGATCAATCTCCTAAGGCCATAGGGTACTATTGGTTGGACGTGGATCCTATTGGCTTTGGTCTGTTCTACCATCTTGAGACTCTATTTCTATTATATTATTGGGCATCCTACCTCTCTAGCCACCCGATTTTGGCACGTCTCAATAAATCTACCTATAACAAATTTAACAGTGTATGGAGTGAAAATTAAATCTTTTAATTGATGATATATAATATCAATGGCAGATTGGCTACAACTTCTAATTTAAACCTTTTGTTTTCAACATCCAAAAGTCTAGATGGAAAATAACATATGCATTACTTTTAATATATTTTTCTTCACATTAAGACTTTGTTTGACAATGATTTTGGTTTTTGGTTTTTTCAAATTAAGCCTATACTTCCTCTTAATATCTCACTATAGTTTACATTTTTCTTAAGTAAAAGAGATAAGTTTTTATCTAAATTAAAAAAAAAAAATTAAAATTTAAAAACTACTTATTTAGTTTTTAAAATTTGACTAGATTTTTTGAAAACAATGACAAAAAAGTAGGTAACAAAGTTAGAAATTTGGAGTTGAAACGAGTTTTATAGACTCAAATTTTTATCAAACAGACGGAAATTAGCAAGAAAACTGAAAACTATATTTACAAATGACATTACCTTTGAGTAAGGAATATAAATATATTTTTGTTTTTCCGTACAATAATTTTCTTAATTTTCTAGATATGGCTGGAGACTGGAGAAATGAAGACTAAATATATAATGCAGAATCTCATCACTCCCCAAAAATCTTGTCGATTGAGTATTTGAGTTTCACGTGTTATGATTCTTTGTTTTAATTAATTAAAAGAAAAAACCTTATTTTAATTAAGGTTTAATTTGTTTCTGATATTAAGCATTTATAACAGCAACATTCTATTCCCTTTATTCTCGCTCGCTTCAATTTCAGCCACACAGTTAAGCTGTGCAATTAAGAGAACTGAAATTTTCTATATTTTAAGTAATATATGCCATTTTTTATTTCCAATTTTCTATACTTTAAGTAATATATGGCAAAAATATATTTAATATTTACTTGGCTAAATTACAAGAGTATGCCCCAAACTTTGCCATTTGTTAAAAAATATGATCATATTTTTTTAAGTTTGCTCATTCATAGATGTTTCAAAAGTTCTTTATTAGAATCTTAGATAAAAATTGAAATTTGAAACAAATAAAAGCTAGAATGGTGTGGTGGTATTTGAGTCTCAATTTTTGTTCTAGGTCACCATCGTACCATTTCTTGTCTCAATGCTTGTCTAATTTTCTAACTAATTTCTATTCTAGTAATAATTTTAAAATATTCATAAAATGTCAAAGGTAATATGACAACATTTAAAAGGATATAAAACATCTTCTAAACAACGGATAAAGTTCATAAGTATTTTGGTAGTTTAGTCGATTAGTAATTCATGTTATTTTTGGATGTTCCATTGAATTATGCATTAGTTTGTTTTAGAATATGCATGAGTTAACATCACCAAAAAGTCAACGGGTTGGAATTCTACCCTAATACTACAAGAAAATAATAAAAAATAAAAATAAAACCTGGTCACAGTTGCACCTATTTGTCAAACTGTAGAAATAGGAAACAATGAACTTACCAAAATGTCCTTGATAAATAAGCTTCTTCAGTCTTTTCAAAATTGTCATTTAACTTAAAATTTTAATTGTACTCCTATTCTTATAATTCATCTCAGAAAGACCCATTGCGAGTAATTTCTGTTTACATGTCTAACGAAAATTAAAAATTTAAATTAAAGGTAGAATAGAAATTTGTAAAATGTTAGGAACAAAAAGAAAAATTATTATGAATATTGTACATTTTGTCCCAATTTCTCCTTAATCTATGTGTGTAATTTCACTTCATGCATATTGTTATGAAAGGTAATTTCAAGTATAATAGTAATTCTAAAGAAATGTTTCTTAATAAAAATTAGAAGATTTTGACTTAAAAATAAAACATCTTAAACATTAAAACACTGCATAGGTTGTAAATATTTGTATAATTTAACATTGTTCTTTAGTCTCAATTTATTTTAAGTTTTGTTCTAAACAAAATTATTTAAAATTATTTATTTAATTAAAGTTTCGTGAATCAAATAACATTGGAGCATTATTATTATTATTATTTTAAACATACAAATGAACGCATTTTATTACATCTACATCCTATTTAGTATAGTTAAGAATAGGAAATAATAATTTAATTTATACCTAATTTAAATATTGATAAAGTAAAGTCAAGATTACCAAAACCAAAATTGTTTATTTGAAAATGAAACACTTAGATTAAATTTATGGGTTCTATGACTTGTATAGAGTTAGAGTGGGGTTAGGATTGTAAATGTGAACAAGCTTCAGTGGGTCCCTACTTAATGAATTTTGTACTACCGTTGCTGACTTTTCTTTCTTTCTTTTTTTTTTTTTCCTTCTTTTCAAATCCAATTGTCAAATGTCAACATTACAACCGTCAATTGTTTGGACCAATCTCCGATTCCTTCTACTATAAGTCATAATAGGATTTACTCGTTAATTAATTAAACAGTATTAATCAATAAATTGTAGAACCAAGTAATTACTTAAGAAAGTTTAGGTCCAAAACTAAATAAAATTTGAAAAATCAAGCATCTAAAACACATACGAAGATAGAAATTAAACAATGCTTTTAAATGATTAAAATATATATAAACTAGACAACATGTTGATGACTAGAAAGAAAAAGAACAAAATCAAAATTAGTCTGTCATATCGTATTAGTTATCTCTCTCATTCAAAATAGACAAGTTGGGCTTGAGGACACGCACAAAATCCACCCAACTTAAGAGGAAAAGAAGTTCCCGAATAGATAGACAAACAGACATACTAAACTTAGAATTTGTTACACAAATAGGAAAATCGTCAGATAAAGCTAACTAGTCTTACCACATGATTTTTTCAACACACTTGCATACGATATTGTTAGAAGTGCACAAGCCTCCAATCGAATAACGACTAGAGGTATGCAACTAATTGAGGCTTTAGCTCTATTCCACATTAAAATTTGTTGACTCAAGCATTCGAGTGAGTGTGACACGATATTGCAATGGTGGAATGACTTGTATACGTAAGTTCAACAAAGACACTAGATTGTAAAGAAAATACCTAACAAAATTTACACATCAACAATTATATAAATATTCTAAACCGTTATGAATTTTGTTTCAATAAATCTTATATAGTAGGTAGATTTAAAACTAGATGGGTAATTTCCTTGTCTCCTTGCGATTAAAAGACCGAAACTAGAGAATAATAATTGAAAATCTTACAGAGAAAAAGAAAAGGTATAGTTTTGCTACTTGTACCTAATGTACCCTACTCACCATTTATTTTCATATCTACCTATTTCTATTTTCAAACGAGGAAACAGTAAAATGTTGAAAATTAGACTTCTTCCAAAAAAAAAAAAAAAAAAATGTTGAAAATTATAAAGAAAAAGAAAGCAGAATTAAACTTGTTGGCCGTACGTAATGTACTACTGGCCATTGAATTTGTGAATTTGTGTCTGTATTCTGTTTCTTTTATTTAAATTAATTAAAATAAAATATTCTCTCTATTTCTTTAAGGAATTTTATGTGTGTATTTTTTTTTAAAGAAGATTTTGTGTGCATATGTATTTATATATTATCTTAGAGTTTAGATTTTGTTAAGTTACTAAACGGATATTTTAGTCCATAATATTTGAGAAATAAATTTTAATTTGGTTCTTAACTTCATTGGATAGATTATGTAGGGGTAAAGTAGTAAAGTTGCCTACTGTGTTTTTCTACTAATTTGAAAAAAGAAAAGAAAAGAAAAGAAAAGTATAAGCTATGATTAATCTTGATTTATTTTATGGTATGGATTATTATTATTACTATCAAAGATAAAAGTCTCAATTCATCAAAACCATCATTTATCATGTATAATGCAAAGTTAGAAATATAAATCAACATTTAATGATTTTACATATTTTCTTTTCTCAGTTTGAAAGAATCTCAAGAATATATTCTAATTAAAATCACAAACTAATAATTAACTTAAATCACAAAATTTTTCTAAGTGTATCCATTTATACACTTAATTACTTAATTACTTTTAGTTTGGATAAATATTGTATAAAATTTTTATAGTTTTATCCATCAGACTCTTAGACTTTTTTTAAACAAATCAATTTGGTTTCCTAGTTAGATTACTTTTAACAAGTTTGTGTATCAATTCTAATTGTTCTTTTCGTTAATATGACATTTGAAGAATTTTATGCACATGTAAGAATTGATGCATTGATGATTAAAAAAGGTAACTTTAAGAAATATGATAATTTAAAAGTTTTAATTGATACAATCAAAGTCTCACACGATATTATTTTGGAATAGAATATGAAATAATATGTGAATTGATAAACTTATAAAGTCAAAAATTTAAATCAGTACTATTATTAGTTCAATTTTTTATCAATACAATCCCAAAGTTAAGGGTATAGGTTTCTTCTTCTTAGCCATTTTTCTAAGAATAACACAAAATAAGAGTATCCAAGCTATCGGACTCGATCAAGATAGACGCGTAATATGGCTAAGAAGTCATTTCACTTTAAACTATTTTACAATGGACCGGAATGTCAACAAGCCTAATGGCCCAAGTCGGTGGCAATTTGGGGCTGGCAACCGACAGGGCTCCGGAATTGCCGAGGTAAAGTAGAATGCAAAACATTCAAAATAAAATTAATATTATATATTCTCCGAAGAGAGAATCCCACTGGAACACACAAAACTACTAAAGAGAGAAAAAAAAAAAAAAAAAGAATTATAAAAATTCCAACACCAACACTATTATTAATGGCGAGTCGTGCTCGTGCCATGTTATGAGTAAGATAATCACCATATAAAGTCTCTACAAATTGACTAATTCGCAATAACTGATAACAGTTAGATATTGATTAATAAAGAATATACATGTTCCAAATTATTTATTTATTTATTATTTTTTCTATTAGTTATGATAATTATCGAATTATCTATATACACGTCTATCTCAATTCACAATTCTATCTCTTCCATTATTTAAAAAAGAAATTTAACCTTCTCCGTAAAATAAAATTTGATATTGACCTATAAGCTTTCATACAAATTTTAAAAAATAAGTAAGTAGACATCAATCTTAATCAAATTCAAATGTTTTATAACAAAGTTAAATTAGGTAGAAATGACTGTAGGACTTGAAACATTTCTTAACTCATTAAATTAACATAAATTCATATTCTCTATATGAATCTTTGACTTAAGTCAACTATACATCTGTCGGAACACTTTTTCTACAATATATATATTCTAATTTAGATATATTACCCAAAGTTAAAAGAAAAGAGGGGGAAAAAAACCTGACTTCCAACCCTAAGAAGGTGGCCTCTACTGAGCTAATGTACAGATTGAGATGTTTTTGTCTTTATTAAGGAATTGCACTGCAATTGGAATCTCAAGAACAGCCTACAAGTACACTAACTCATCTAGAGTGTGAACCAACAATACATCGACGACATGTCGTTCAATCTCCATGCATAATTCTTCCAACGCGTCAGATTCATCCATATTCTTAATCTTAGCCGTCCACTTTGCCTCTCTTATATCTTCCTCTGCCAATCTGCATATCCTTTCCACCAATTCACCATAATCGTAATCTCTGTCCTTCACACCAATTTGCCTCTCATCTGTAGAAATTCATAATAATAATAATATAAAAAAAAAAAAAATTCACATTTTGAAAACAAAATATTTAATAACTTTATAATACTTTGGTATTTTCAACTGTAACCTGAGAAATCGGTTCCGCCGACATCAAGAACCGAAACTGGACTGGAGTTTTCCGGGTCGGGTTCAATGTCGGGTTTCTGTCCGACATGTCGAACGTTATTCTTCTTCTTGTTCATCTTCTTGTTGAGCTCCGTTCCAATGGCGGCTTCCTTTTGCTTTTTGGGGATACTCTGTTTGTATCTGTTACACGAAGGTAAAACAGAGACCGAATCTTTACCCATGCTGCGTTTTTTACTCTCGGTGAAATTCTTTCTATTTACCCTTCTTGGCTCGTCTTTAAGCTTCGAAATCTTGGTTTCGTTCCTTGCATTTTCTTTCTTATTCTTCTTCTTCTTCGTCAAATCATTACTGTTCATGCTCTGTTCCTTCCCCTGTTTCCCTTCGTCAAAACGCCGCGTTTTGGGTTTCTTCAAATTGGATTCAATTCCATAACCGTCGAAATAATCCTTCGTATATAGAACAAAGAAATCGTTGTGTGGGTTCAATGGTGGGACCTCACGAAACGAAGCGGAGGTTCGGATTCGGCGGTGGTGGGCTTGGTTCGAGTCGAAATCGAGCAAATAATCAACGAAATTCACGGACTTACTCCGCGAGACCGCACCTGGTCTGGCTCGATGGTTCGGGACCCAATTGGCATCTGGAAGCGAACTCAAGCCCATCAGCCGAGCTACCACGCCCGGCCCGGACTCGGCCGCTCGAGCCACAAGTTTAGCCTCTGGTTTTGGTATATTAAACTGTGATTCGTTTAGAGCTTCAGATGGGTGAGTGGGAAGGTTGCCGGTGCAAAGAAGCCGCCGCAGCAAGCCGGAAAAGCAGCCGGAATTGGGGTCGCCGAAGTTGGGCATTGTTGAGAGAAAATTTTGAGGAGAAATTAGGGGGAAAAATGGAGAATGTGATTTATGAATGAGAATGAGAGAAGAATAGGGTGGGTAGACAGAGACAATAGAGGATTATAAGAGGTGGTTTTGGGTGGTTGAATTTACACCAGAAAAAATAAAAGGTAAAAGAGAATGGTAAAGCTAGTGGCAGTGCCTGACAAACCCTATCAACAAATACATACACTATGCAATAAAGGTAATTAAGAGCTTAAGACAAACTTACCTTTCATGGCTTTTGTCTCTGTCTTTCGGAACCCCTTCCTATAGTAAAAAGTTAAAAAAAATAAAAATAAAACCCCAATTTACCACTCTTCCTCTCTCTTTCATCTAGGTCGTTTTTTAAACTACTTTTGAAGTTTTGAGTTGATTTATTATGGGCTATATGAGTTATAACAATAAACACGATAAAAAAAAAAGATGATAATTTAAAATAATATTAAAATTAATCATATGTTATAACAGTTGAAAAGATTAACTATTATAGTTAGAGACTAAAATATGTTAGAGACTAAAATATGTTTAGGAGGGTAGTCAATTTAGTACGATACTAATTAATTTTCACTAGTATCATTACTTTCATGTATAAATACATGAACACGCTTAAAAATTGAAGACTAAATTGTAAGTTGATATAACTTTTTAAAACTGAAAGCATTTTTAAAAACTGAGGTTAGAATTTCAGAATTAAAAAGAAAAAACAGTTTTTAAAAAGTATTTTTTGTTTTTTGTTTTTTTGTTTTTTTGTTTTCGTTTTTGTTTTTCTGTTTTTTTTTGTTTTTTTTTTCTAATAATTCAAATATTTATATTGGAATGATGAAAATGACGATTAAGAATTTGTTAAAAAAAAAATTAAATAAATAAAACTCAAATAGGTATGAAAGCTAAATAATTTTGTTCATTATGGAAGATCTAAATTTACCGACAAATAATTGATTATTAATATAGATCGAAAATCTGTCTAGAATAATGGGAAAAGAGCAAGGAGTCGTTGCTTTCATACGGTTTATTCCATTGGGTTGGATTTTTTTTCTCAAATTAAATAAACATTTAGTCCTATTTTGATTTATTTTTCGTACCACATATGCCGTAGTTGTTGACTTCATAGTATTCCTGTCTGAAGACTCGTGCGGACTATAGTTTGACCTGCCGACTTTGTTGACTCCCAGCGTTCCTTGATTGGGCCTTTTCTCATTTACATTTTTGGGCCCAGCCGAAATTTGGGCCTTTTGTTTCCTTCAAGCTCAAACACTATTGGGCCTAGGCCTATTAGGCCCATCTGTATGGCTCCTGCACGTGCAGTTGGACCCGTTATAAATACCGTAGTATTTGAGGCAAAGTCCGGCTAAGTCATTTTTCTGAGGACAATTTTAACCTTCAATTGGTTTCGTATTTTCCTTCGTGAGTTTTCCTTTTTCTCCCAAAATATTTCTCCCCTTCTTCTCCCTTGGACTTCGAATCTCTGATTCTCGAGAGCGTTGCGTCGTTGATTTCGATGGATCGAAGTCAGATTGTTCTGTTAGGACTGCCGATCTTCTTGCTTTTTACTGATATTGTGAATCTTTTCACTCCTCCGCCTCCGAAGCCTGTCAATCATCCTCCACCTCGAGTTCACTACCAGCCTAAATCTCAATCAGTCATCCAGGAACCGCTTGAATTTCCTACGGAGGTGAATGATTTCGTGTGGACTTGTCTTGATTTTTTTATGTTGTTTTTGTGATATTCAGAAACTTAATTTGTTGTCTCGTTTTGGAATACAGAAACGGAGCGTAATCGGAGGAATTGGCCAGGGCAGCGTTATCAATATCAATTTCTGCGTTTCTTGTTCTTACAGGTAGTTCGTCGTTTTGATTGATAACTTTTGTGTTTATCTGTCTCATTTTGGGCGGGAAGTGAGTCAATCGACGTTTATATGATTTTCGTTTCTTGTGTTTTTTAATGTTTACCTCCATTTCTCATCGACTCTGATTACGCATGAAATTGCTGTAAACTCATGGTGAAGGAAAACTTGATTTATTTCCCGAGCACAGGTTTCTTTGATTGACGTTAACTTCCTTAATTGAACGAACATTTCAATTTCTCTCTCTCTAATGGTTGTTGAGAGTCACTATGATGAAAATTTGGTTGTAGTCGGAATCTTTGCTGCTGTTCTTCCTTCGATTTTGTTGTTTTTGTTTCTTGTTCTTGTTTCCCCGACATCATAGGAATCTTGTTATTTTGAACTTCTTTCGGCAATTTAACAAACGTTTTGGTTTCTCTGCTCTCTACTGATTGCATATATTTATTTATTTTTTTTAAAGAACATTACTCTCCAGTGGTTGTCGAGAGTTATTATGATGGACAATCGGTTGTAATTTGGAATTTTGCTTGTTCCTTTTAACTTCCTCGATTGAACGAACTTTCGATTTCTCTACTGTCTACTGGTTGCTGAGAGTCATTATCAGCTGTACTTTGGAATCTTGACTGCTGGATTTTTATTTTTACTTTGATCAGCATCGATTTCTTTTATTAACGTAACATCCTCGATTGAATTAATATTTCAATTTCTCCACTCTCTCGTGGTTGTTGAGAGTCATTTTAGTAAAAAACTGGTTGTAGTCTTCTTCACGGTTTCTGTTCCTCGGTGAATGTGCTTTTTCTTGTTAAAGGCTTGAGTCTTGAACGAACATAGTTTGCAGACCTCAATTCAGAAACGTTCAGTAATAATTCCATATGGAGCCAACTTTTCTATGTTAGGTTTTATGAATTTGAGCAAGATAGAGAAATGGAAGTTTCATTTGACCTCCGCTGTTTGACAACGTGATAATGTGAACTTATCAATAACATGTGTTAGTATTGCCATTGATAAGCAACTTCTGTAGATTATGTTTTGTACGATTAATTTCATTAAGATTCAGAAACAGGTTGACGTTGCAGACTCCCAGTTGTTTAGCTTTGGGATAAAGAATGATCTGGATACTGGATTATAAAATTTTGTTTCCACTCCTAAAGCATAAGAAATGTGTACAAGTCTAATTAGGAATCAGGATGGAATTTGCCTCATAGATATATATAATTTTTGTACTTGTTACAAACGATAATATCAAAAAAGACTTCACTCATAATTCCAAGGGACCAATAGATTAAGCCAATGTTCTTCATGGAGCATCTATGATATGATATCTTCTTTATTTGTATCAAATGAACATCTGACTGGCACTAAGTATAACTGTTGGCTATTATGTGAAGTCTAAGTATAATGGTTCAGAAGCAGTGGCATGCATTTTATCCATACATTTTTGGGGTTTGGTCTTTAAAATGTATTTGTACCATCATGTTATCACAATTTGTGGAAATGGTTGATGTGAAATGATTTCACACTTCTTGTGGCAGAGGCACTGCGATAACCATGAAAAATATGCTGGAGTCCTCATTTCCTGGAGTTGAAGTTATTTTGGCAAATTACCCCCCACCACTCCCAAAGCGCCTTCTTAGTAAAGTAGTACCCGTAGTTCAATTTGGAATTATTGGTACAATAATGGCAGGGGAACAAATCTTTCCTAGGTTGGGGATGGCACCACCGCCTTGGTACTACTCATTGCGTGCAAATAGGTTTGGAAGCATTGCAAGCACTTGGCTGTTTGGAAATTTTATCCAGTCATTCTTACAAAGTTCCGGAGCCTTCGAAGTATATTGCAACGGTGAAATGGTAAGATTCTTTTGTAAGCTCATTCTGTTTTTTCTTTCCCTTTTTTCTTGGTAAGATGTCTGTTTATTGACTATCCATTTTCTGAAGGTCTTTTCTAAGTTGAAGGAGCAGAGATTTCCTGGTGAAATTGAGTTGAGAGATCTTATTGGAAGGAAACTTTCTGGGTCGAGATTTGTCGACAACTCTGGAGGGGTTTGGTCATAGGTATGTGACTTCTTGTGATCATTGCCATCATATTAGCAACTGGTGAAGTCTAGTCTATATAATCTAATCCAAGTTTATAATAGCCAAGGGAGGAGCTTGTCTTTGAGGGATTTTCAATTTTAAATGTGTCTGTTAGTTATATACTGAACATTACTCCCTACTCCCTACTACCCTTTTCTTAAGAAATCCGAACTTCTAAAATTTCAAATTCATCCCACTCAAAATGGAATTTCTAATTCTCTTATATTGATATCATACCTCAATTAATCTTTGATATTATTTAGCATGCATTTATTCAAAAAATATATAAAGAAACAGTCTGTACCATGGTAGGCTAGGCTTATGTTGTAACTTGTAAGAAGTAAATACAGTTAATGATCAAGAATAAATTTTACTTGTTGCTAAAAATGTACATTTGCAAAATGATTGAAAAATGCTTTTGGCAGCAATATTTTGTTCTAAGTTGATATTTTCACTCAAAATATTTTCCCATTGAGGTATCTGTAGAGTTTTCCCTTAACGTGTGGTTATACGCTTGCACCAAATGTGACTAATTCTAAATTTTATCTTGAATTGCTCGTCTCATAATGACATTTTTTTATTTATGATTAGTTTGTTGGACCTCTTTTAGGAATTCTAAGAACTTTTGAGCTACCATCGTGGCCTATGATTTTCATCTTCATACCATCTTAATCTACAATTTTTTTTATTTATTATTTAAATAAAATAAAATAAAATCTTTGTTACTAGGACCGTAAACCTTCATCTTAATCAGCAAACGAAGTTTTGATTAGATGGTCATTCACATTCCAGTCGATACAAATCCGTTTTTTCCCCACCGCTTGTTTAGTTTAAAAGCTGCTTTTTGATTGTCTAAGGTGATTAGAAATAGTTTTAATATTAATCTTGAACAAACGTTCTGTAGGATTACATTCTTCTTTGTTCTTTGGGTTGTAGACTATTTTAGTAGAGGTAAGAAATAGTAAACTAGGTAGGAAATAGTAAACATTACAGTAAAAAAAGGATTTTTGAAATAAAAATATTGCAAGTTAAGTCGCATAGCTTGTTTGTACTAAAGAATTAGAAGTTCAAATATCTTCGTTCTTCCGTGTTAGAGATTCAATTATCTTCTATAGTCCATTATCAAAAGATAGTTTTTGAAATGTGTTTGACATTATCTTGTTACAATAAATTTGAAAGATATTACTTTATTTATAAACATGTTTTTTTTTATCATTTTTAAATAATCCATTTTATTTAAGTTAATCAAGTTTTTCAAAATGTTTTATAATTTATTAAGACTTTTGAAATTATTTTGTCACCCATGCTACACAATTTAAAAATTATTAGTTTTCTAGAAAAATTGATCTTGTTTAGAAAGCAATTTTATTTTCGCAGCTTAATCCCTTATTTATTTCTTTTAAAACTTTAGTCGAAGACAAAACATGTAATCGTTGTATTTACTTTTAACTTCACATGGTTCTGCAAAATAGACATATTTTAACACAATGACGGGAGAGAATTATCGGAATGCAATTTCTCGTACTACAAAATTTGATATTGAGTAAAACAAATTCAATGTTTTAAGCACGGACAATCCTCAAAAACTGGGATGTACGGAGAAAAGGGAATTGAATTGGATCTAGATAAATAAAAGCTTTTAATACAAATACAGCAAAATGTCACAAGTAATAACATTAATAAATTACTATCATCTATATTACTGATAGATAATGACATCTTATCGTATTTGAAAATATTTTTAGAATACTTGTTTTAAATGACAACTGCTAGAAACATTTTCAAATATAGCTAAATGTCTATCAAAGACTTTTTGTTATAGTTGTTAATATTTTTTTCTTATTTTACAATATTTGAAAACTAACCCATATTTTTAACGGTTTTGTCATAATTATAAATCAATTTTAAATCTCAAAATGAAATCCAGCCAGCCATTTCTTGCAAATTACTCGCGATATCAATTCAGTAATGTCTCTCGGTGCTTGAGTTTTTAGGAAACATAAAGAAATCTTATTAGTTCACTCGGACAACATTCTCATCATCGGGCGTACAATTTACGAATAAACAATAATAAAAAGAATGGTTGGGGATTATACCGTGAACTCTCTGACGATGGAGGGAAGCTCTGTTATCATCCAGAGCATTCATACCCTTCACAGAGGCTCTGCGAACCCAACCTGCCAAGTGGGCTCCTCCCGAAGATTCACAAGATAAGAAAAGTTACTCAAACGATAGTAAAAAAAATTAACAATTACAAATTACAATCACCATTTAGAAACTCCAAACTGCATATTCCGAAGGCCGAAAATTTGCGGACCAGTGAGTGTGAGTGTTTGATGATTCGGAGTAGACAAAACAGACTTTCCACATTCGGGGGGCCGCCCTCTGCCATCTAATCCTTTGCTGAGTAATTGGTAAGATGGAGGGGGAAGAAGAGTTGTTGTGAAGAATAAGTACCTATGTAGTATGAAACACAAAATCATATATGCCACCATTTCCGCTTTTCCATCGTCTTCACTAGCTCATTTGCCAATGAAGCAAAGTCTTCTGCTCCATTTCGCAATTCTTCTGTTCGCTTACTCAGTTTCTACAAAAACATCAAGGCAAAGTGCAACACATGATTTCCGACTTGTGTGTGCAATCATTTTTTATTTTTATAAATAATTATTTAATGAGAAACAAGAAAAATATATTCAACAGCCTAGGGCCCTAGAGGTCTTAGGGATGAGAGGGTCGTAAGCCTAAATCGGAGAATTAACAAAGAACGGCTTCCAGTCTAAATTAATAAGGAACTGGTGTGTGACCCATTCCGAAGTCAAAAGCAGTAAGCTATACATCTTCATAAAATGAAACGATAGAAGTAAAACTTTTCTGGAAAAATGTTTGTCTATTTTCATAAGCAACTTTGAAATAACTTTTATATATATATATATACACATATTTATATCCCAATTCATTTAAGATAAAAAAAATATTTTTGTGATTGAATCGCTATTATATGTGAACAACCAAAACAAATTTGTTAAGAAAAAATGTAACCAAATGCATAATTAAAAACATTTTTAGGAAAAGTATTTAAAGATAAAGAGCTTAACGGGAAGGTAGGTCAAACTAACCTTTAATAACACAAGGCATTCACATCAAGACTTTCTCCTAAATCTTAATTAATCGATCGAGTCAAAATAAATTCGTATCCTGTAGACGTTCACATCTTTGGTTTTTGTTTTCCTACTAACAGATTTCAGGGGAGCAAAGGTAATTGGTAATTATCTAAGTCCAGCTATTCCATCTTCTATCCAGATTCTTAATCTATCAAATCATCCTTATGAGAAACGGATATGGAGGTTAGGCGCGAAGCAACATGATACATACCTCAAGTTTTTCTTGCCTCTCCAAAAGTTTGTTTCTTGCATGTGCAGCAGCCAAAGAAGTATCCTACATTTCAATGTTAAATTAGACGAGGAAATATCAATCAATACTTAAATTGAAGTAGTTCTCATTTCAAATTACCCCAGAAAATTTGTATGTAGTTAAAATTTCTTCAGTTGTTCTAATTCTAGGCTTCCAATCATCATTCTCATCTCCAAACAATCTTTGCCTTTCACTCTTCTCTTCTGCACAAACAGCAAATAATTTACTCAAACCGTAAAGGCAAGATTTAAAATACTTTTTTAAGAGACTCGGGTTCAGTTTGGTCATACCTTTACCTTTAACTTCCTCGGATGAAGTAGATGCTGGTGGTGGTTCTTCGTCTATTACAATATCATCTATTTCAAAAAGAAAGTTAACAGCGACAGAAAGAATCAGCAAGAAATGAGAATCTAGATCGTGGGACTTGTTTAGAGTAAAACCTATTGTGAGTTCTTCAACTTCCTCGGTATTCTTAAGAGCTCGGGATGATGAATCTGAGAACGGATGCTTCAAAAATATTTCCTCCAAATGGGCACAATAAGATTCACGGGAAGTACAAAGATCTATGGTAGGGGTCATTTTACTGCCTTTAAAGCCTTTGACAATGCTACTTAATATTCCCGTTGATGGAAGCTGCGGCAACACAGTGATAACTTGAAGCTGAATGTAAATACTGAACGCTTTAAGAAGAAAGGACAAAAATATTCTCTTCCAACCTGATTTTTCTTTTGATAGGATGAAACACTAAAAGCAGCGTCTGCGGCAGCAGCAAGAACTTTATCATGGAGACTAGGCAAGGAGTCAGGAATCCTTGAAGCAGAAAACTATTTAATCCTCTTTCATGATTTTAACTAATATTGTTTCATGCCAGTCAACAGAACATCACATTACCTGAACTCATTTTCATTAGATAACAAAGAGAGAAAAGCTACCTCGCCCCCGTTGACCTATTAACAAAAGAAGGATGTTTTAAATAAGCCTTCAAAAGCATGAAGAACTTGACACCTTATACTTGCAAGCATACCAGCACGATCTGCCCTTGTTCAGAAGAACTTGAAATCTTGTCCATGTTTGCCTTAAAACTCCACATCAGAATCGACTGAAGAGAGCTTTCTTTCAGCAACTCTAAATCTGGCAACGATCTAAACAAAATTTGAAATCAGCAACAACCATCAAGCAAACAGCAATACTACCTAAATGTCTATGATTAATAAATGAGCAAAATTAATATGTTCAATCTGGTAGGAGTGCGTTTGCATAAATATAAATCAGCGCCTTACCTTATTTCAATAATGCCAGACTGAAACAACAATACTAATCCAAAATCTCTTTCTTTGATTTTAAAAGTAGTAGTCCAACAGCATTTTGACTGTTTCACTTTACGAGTGGGTTTATTATTTCCCTGCCACGATAAGAAGCCTTCAGTTAGCAACTGAAGCAAAGCCATTATGAAAGAAAAGGATAAAAATGACACAAGAACCTGAATTATAGAGTTGACTGAGTATAAGCGCAATGAATCTTGACAACAAAGTAGAACATATGAATCAAGAAACTTTTCAGTGGAGCGTGTTTCTTCCGCAGAAGAATGATGTTGGGATTCATGCAAACTTGATCCAGCAGAACCACTGCCTGGATTGCATTCAGTTTTGGTAGTAGAATTTTGGGATGACTCCTCGGTATACTTTTCTTCAGGAGATCCAGATATGGTAATACCACCCTCTGAATACAACAATGAAGAAGATTGTAATGACAAAGGTATACACACCCAAAGTTTTTTTTTTTCTTATAATCTTGTTGAGATGGATACAGTACTTGCCTATAACATACATTGAAATCGCAACTGATTCCTTTTTCAAGTGCCACGGCCGAGGGCTGATCATGTTTCCAGTGGTACCATCAAAAACATTGATCTTTGCATCCTTGGTTAAGATAAACAGTGGTTCTTCAGCATAATTGATTGCGGATTTAGCTCCTGAGTGTCTGGGGCTTTTTAAAGGGCTATTAGTTGCAACAGAATGTTCTTTCCAAAACATTGTAATAATGGGAGAGCTTGAATTCGATATGCCCTCTGTAAGGAATAAAACTGACAATGAAGAAACGTCAACAACTGCAATCTGAAAAGAACACGAGCTCAGAGACCCTATCATAAGAAACTAGAAAGTGCAGTTAAAAAGATCAGTTATGGACAGTCCTTACACGACCACTTCCATACCCCACACCAAGTTTAACTCCACATTTAGAGAACTGCAATGCCTGAATTGGAGAATTCATGAGAGAAAAGACAGCTCTACAATGAGGTCCTTTGCCTTGGGGCAGACTGTGAACTGTTGAACAAGTTGACCATGTTTGTTAATAGTTGATTTATAGTAAAAATAGGTACAATTAAATAATAAAGAAAATTTGGATATATGGCATATCATTTGGCATTGAAACACTTGTCAGATGTATAGCAACCTGAGATTCAACCGTTTACAAGCTTGTATTTAACTGTCTTTATATATGCTGAAAAAGGTTGAAGTTTAATGCAGAGGCTCAACCGTTCACACAGTCAATGACTCACCGACAAATCCAATCTTTAACCTTTACAAAACATTGGTTTCTCAAAATCTTTAATAATAGATTACACTAAAATGAAATTTTAATTTAAAATGCAGGAACCATTCTATAAACAGCGAGGTCCTAGTTTCAAATTTTCATTTTGAGATTTGTTAGCATGGGGAGAAATTTTTTTCCCTATAATCTGAGCTTCATTTCTTTTCCCATTTTGGAGGAAAGGAAGGAGGGGAAGAATTTACAAATTAAAGTACCTTCACGTCTAGATTCAGTGATAAAGTAAAAGTTTTTCTCATCAGCACCGCCTTTAAGGTCATAAACCCGCACCTATTGAAGTTAGTTTAGCAAGGAACAGCAAGTACAAAAGAATGTTGGAAGCCCAATCTTATCTAAACAAAAATGATTTCTAACCAGACCACATTCGTTGCCAACAGCTAAAGAAGTAGTAGCACAGCAGAAGCCCAATTCTAATACAGGAGCACTTAATCCAGCAACCTTTATACCTTCCAACTGCAAAATTGAGTATTAATACTAAGGTTTATATAATTTTTCTTTTATCAGAAAAATAATAAAGCTTATGGAGAACTCTAACCTCGGCATCTAAATGGCATATAACAGAAAATACAGGATGGGTTGCATCCCAAATGCATATAGAACCATCTTGATAACCTGCTAGGTATACCCTCTCCACCTTATCAGCTTTCATTGTGGGCAACCGATAGGGCACTCCTCCAGTCAACGGCCACTTTGCACTAGTACCTTGAATTGCTGTTGAACTAAGCTTCATCAACGCTAGCTAAGAGAACAAGTTGTTGAAGTCAAGGGTGTATAGCTGAGGGCATACATACTGAGCAGCAGAAGAGAGAGAATCAAATATAAGGCGGCAAATATAATACCTCAGATAAAATCTTTGTCGAGGATCCCCCAATGGGCAACTTAATAAGCTTTGAGGTGGTCATGGATGGCTCTGCTGTAGGTATCATTGCAGGAAACTCCAACGGAGAGACAGGTAGTTTGCTGTCTGTCTTGCCTATTATTGCAGACAGCATACTTTCATCATAAAAGTGCAGTTTCCCAGGGTTTGTTAGCACAAAAAGATCTTCTTTGGGACCATCCCCAGCAGCAACGGGACTTGGCAACAAGATCATATCTGCAAAAGAGCCATGAAGTTTGAGCTCTGTACGACCAGCACATCTCAACACCTCCATTCCAGGTGACCACTCAATGGTTAAAACCTGTTGAAAGCCAAAACATAAAACTAACATACCTATTTATACTGATGATTCCAAAAGAGGTCAACATTGTATCTTCTATAGAAGTCAAAAAAAAAAAAAAAAAAAGAAGGAAAATAGCAAGAAAGTGAAGGTTTCAAATATCTGCCAGCACAAATCTCATTTAGAGAATGCAGTGAAGAAATGGAAGTTGTCATTTTCTACTAAAATTTTAGCCTTCCAGTGGCAGTGTAAGTAAAAAAGATATTTGCAAATTAATTACTGCTAGAGTTGTGAATATCATCGAACATTATCCTTTTATTCATTAACCGCATGCACGTATACAATGGAGCTAAAGAAATGACAAAGGAATGCAAAGCAGTTAGAATGAAACAACACACCGTTAGAACTTCTTCAGATCCTATCTCATCACCACCATAGATGAATAACTGCCCATCACAGTTGTTAGGTGCTCTACCATTTCCAGACCAATGCAAGACAATAACAGGAAGTCTTTTCTCTGAAGATGATAATTGTAACCTAACAACATTTTTAGACGATGGCGAACCTTGTTGACCTCTACTAGAAGCAGTAATTGATGTTTTCCAGAATAAAATATCTCCATCCACATATCCCACAGCAAGAATTGATCCGTTGGAGGATGCCCAACAGAGAGCACTTATCTCTTTCTCTGCTAAACTATTTTCCAAAGCATCAATTGGAACATTATCATCCACTCTGCTTGACGATTCATCAAGTTTATCATTCAACTGCAGGTCCTTGCCACCTCCAACAAAAAGAACTTGACCTCTTGAGACATCCCAAAGTAAAAACAAGCCATTTGCATATGCTATCAAAACACTGAAAGAATATCAGAAACTGAAATTAGAAGACTTTCATGGGGAAGAAGAAAAACTAAAGAAAACAAATTGTATCCAAGTATGGAATATTTGAATTATTTTTAAGTATATAGCTACAGCTTTTATAGACTTGGTTTTAAAGAGAGTTTTGAATAACCACGAACAAATTACTGTAATAAAATGTTGAGTTGTGTGTGCATCAATAAAACAATATTTTCAATACAAGCATCAAAGTTTCAAAACTGAACATCAAATATAATACATTCAAAAATAAAAAATAGTGAAACAGAGAAATTTATGTCCATAATTGTGTCTTTTTTTTTTTTTTTTCTTTTGTGGAAAAGAAACAGTTGTGTCCTAAATTTTTCAGAAATGATAAATCATCATATTCGTGTAAAAGTTGTCCATAATCATTTCAGTGTTTCTCATGCAACATATCAACTCATTCTAAAAACGTAGTTTAACAACTGACTGTTCATTGTTGGCAATAGAAACAATATTAACCTTTAGACCAACATTTCAAATCCAAAAGCAAAGAAGTTAATAAAGTTTATTCATTCTGTGCAAGTATCTTGCCTATTCCCAATGGAATAATGTTGAAGAACTCCAATGACAGGTGAGGGCTGATCGTCAGGAAATGGAAATCCTGCAACATCTAGGGGCAAAAAAAGGTTGAAAAACAGTGTATGATCATACACGAAAATGAAAGTAAAATGCACTGAACATCTGAGTTATCACACTTTGTTCATTCAACTGTTCCCCACTATCTTCACTTTTGATCATTTTATTAAAAAAATCCTTGTAATATGGAATTACCTACTGGGATAAAATACATCAAGGAGGACATTTGTACACAAACAGACCAGGAGCAGAATTATACATCATGCAATTCTACGAACTAGACAATAATGTCTCCAACTGAATGAAACAACAGACGTTACCACTGATAGAAGTTGCAGAAATAAGGTATGGCAACAGCAGAAGTTTTTCACCTTCAGCATCAAACTTGATAACTGACATTGAACCATTCTCATCCCCGACGTACCTGCATGTTATTGAATTATTGCTTATTTTCTTCTCTTTTTGTTTATTAGATAATGGCCGAACAGATCAATTTCCAGTTATTGGCCAATAGAAAGCAGCATGAGATGATGCAAAGGAGGTTGGTATACATAAAGTGGGAGCCACCAACAATGGAAAATGCAGTTACATTTGATTCCCATTGTAAACAGCATGCTATAGATCTGCTGTCAAGATTCCAGACCTGCCATAAAAAAACAAGCTACTACTGAACATTTACTTGCATAGACAAACGTGCATTCACCTAAACATGTCCAGCAGTGAGCAGTGTCTTGCCACCAAAAATAAGAAAACTAAATATTCTGTTACTGAGGAATAAAATTTGTAGATGCTTGCAAATCTAACCACCTACCTTTGTGATAAGACTGCATAAAGTAGTTTGCTAATATTATCTTATAACACTGCTACAGATAAACAGGAATAGAAATAAAACTGAAAACCAACATTAACCCACCGCCTTTCCAATGCTATTGACGATCAAATATATAATAAACTTAAGAATGCAATGCAGGAGTAAACAAAATAGTGAGATTTAAAATTGTTATTAACTTGATTCATTATATGAATATGAAGGCTAGTATCTCAAACTACTTGGTTGGTGAAGATTCAAAACCTGAATTTCATTGTCGTTGGAGATGCTAACTAAATAACCTTCATTCTGTAGAAACTGTAAGAAGGAATGCACCATCAGTTACACTGCTGCTAAAATGGGAAAGAAATGAGTCTATAATCCAATTTTAGAAACTGCAGAAGTTCAACCTCTAAGTACTTGTAAGGCAATTGGTTTGGGGATATAAGAAGCCCTTCAATACCACCTCCACCAATCACTTTTATTCTTCCATCCCTGGCATGAAAAGTTCATCTTTCAGCTAAAACAATGTCTTCCTTTTTCCTGTTCTAGATTTCTACTAATACACATTTCAAAAATCAAACCCTCGCTCACCCAACTTCAAGGTGCCATAAGTTCCATAGGATAACATTCGATTATCTTGCATAATGTATTCAAGGCCAAAAACAACTTAGCGGCGAATTCTTTTATACCAGTGCGTGTGATTACCATATCAAACAGGAAAAAGGGAAGAAAAAGAAACCTAAATAGCAGGAGAAAACACTATACATAGTTCAGATGAAGGCAACATGCTCAACACTTTTTAACTTTCAGATTCATCAAAATTTACAAGAGACGACCAACTCACAGTGTTCCAATGGCCAGTAGCCGCTGAATGGAGTCGAAAGCAAGAATTGATGCTGTTGATGGGATGCCATAGTGAACCGTGACTCTGAGATTCAAGTCCTCCGGAGTTAAACTACCGCGCTGTACAGCATGCTGAATGGAGAAAATATGAAAACAAACGGTCATACCGTTTCTGATCAATACTGATCCAGCGTAAAATAGCTAACATCATTGCACACGAAAAAATGCCACAACGTAAAAATGAGACGCTAAAGGAATCGCGAGTTTGGAGCAGTAACGAAAAATGCGGGAAAAAAAAATCGATACACACGATATCTCTTCCCTGTCTCTTAATTGACCAGTAATACCTATAATCTGTCAAAGCTGAAACGAATATATCTTCCATCGTGACTTAATCCAGACGTTGAAAATATAAGCTAAAGTTAGTTCCAAATCCTAAATAACGGCATGTCGTCGCCGCTATAGATTGCAGATTCAATTATCAAATGGAATATATGTTGTGAGATAGACGAAACATTGAAACATACGCTAAGATTGTGATTAAGATTCGTCGCCTCAACATGTTACGGATTTAATCAACTTTGAGCAAAGATTTTAAAACCCTAGGTCATCTGCATTACAGATGAATTGGAAGACGGCGATTCTGGTCGAAGTAGAATCAGGTCGAAGACAAACCTGAGAATGATGAATGGCCTTCAGCAACAATCGCTTGGCAAACATGATCGATCAAACTGACTGCGGAGATTTCTTCCTCGAGAGTATCTGATGGATGATCATTCAGATGATAGCTGAAGAAGTGAATTCGTTGGTTTTCACTCCCGAATTTCAAGTCAATGGCCTTTCCACTTGCGCTCTCTCTTCCAAAGATTATTTGCAATGCTCTTCTCCTTGATATATTTAATTTTTGCGCGCGGAACGCCATCTATTAATACTATTTTTTCCCCTTATTTCCTTCATTCGTTGCCCTCCGATCACCTATGCTCGAATGTTTTCTCTTTTTCCTTTTTTAAGCAGCGTCGAATGTTTCTTTTGATGCCAAATAAAGAAAAAAAATAATTATTGTTTTTAAATATAAAAAATTTTAAAAAAAAATTATATAACATAAAAATATCACGATATATTACTATTTGTGTTTATCTGAAAATAGTAGTCTATCGCGGTCATTGCAAATAGACTATGATATTTTGCTATTATCTATAAATATTTCCAACAGTTTTACCATTTAAAATAATTTTCTTAAAAAACCTTAAATTTTCATATTGTTTAAGGATAATCCAAACTCAGTGTAATAATTAAAATTACTTTTGTTACTTTCAAAACTACTTAAAAAATGTTGTTATATTTTAATATTATTTAAAATCAACCTTTATAGTATAAAAGTTATGTTTACAGGTATAAAATTGAATATTATTCTAAAAAAAATAAAATATAAAATCGAATATTGAATTGATATTGAATTAATAAAAACATATTCTAAAACCTTTTTTTTAACGTGACAAAAGTGATGATCTTAAACATTTTAAAATCGCTCTCCAAACATTAAATGAAAAAAATTGCCTACTTCAAGGGAAAAAAATTGTTTCTCTTAAATTTTTTTAAATATTATCTTAAAATGTTAAAAAAAAAATTGGGAAGAACACACTCATTCATTCAACATGTCAAAGAAAGTATTATCTTGACGCTTCTTTTTGTCACATTTAGACACTTTATTATCGCTAGCGTGGCTTCTTTCAAATGCGTCAACTATATTGAAATTTGATATGTAAAAAGCAAAGTCAAATAATACAATTTTTCTTGTAGTGTATCTTTCTTTCTAAGAACACTAATCTGACTTATGCATCCTATACCATAATTCAACAATTAGGGTGTATACCTTCATTTAAGAGGTTAGAAGTCTAATTTGAATACCTCCACTCCACTTGAAATTAAAAATTAAAAAATTAAAAAAAAAAAATTGAATTACAAATAGCATCTTTTGCGACAATAAAGCCATCTCTAAATCTCGAAAATCATCGCTAAAACAAAGAAATGCCCGTTTGTAATTAGCAAACTTATTGTAAAATAATGTTTATATGAAAAAATTTATTCATCTTTTATTTATGTTACAACACACACACACACACACACAAAAGTATGTGGTCACTTTATTGGACCCTTATTACCACACATATATTATGCAAATATAATATATACACACACAATTATATTTATTCGTGTAGTTACGCAATTCAATTATAATAATGTTTACAAGTCAAACAATAGTGCATAGGACGAGTTTGGCATCAGGTTCACGTGTAGCTACCTGTCCTATGAGTTCATGTTGTTTTTGCTGTTGTTCTAGTAGCTGCAGCTGCAACTGAGTGAGTTTTTTAACATCATCTCCATGTTGTTTTTGCATCTCTACAAGTTTCTCTTCCATTTTACGCCTTGCTTCCCTTTCTTCTTTTATTTCATTCTCAAACTTGCTTTTTACTACTTCCAACTTTTCATCAAATTTGTTACTAAGAAACAAGCTGTGTGTGAAGGGTTGACCTCCATTTTGGTCTATGACTTCATTCACCAAATCTAGAAGCTTATTTACTTGTTCAGCCTTCTTTGTTCCACTCTTGGTTTTGTTGTCAAAAACTACATACCGTCCTTTGCAAGCGGCTAGAATATCCTTCAAGGCCACAGGACAACCAAGCAAGTAATCATCCATGGTGCCGTTGTCGTCTTCGTCGTCAAATTCATCACCTCCGGTGAAGACGACAATGGCGTAATCCACAATCTTAGGTCCGAATAAATTTTGTAGGGTTTTGAGGGTGGCTTCTTCTTCTTGGGTGAATCGGTTTTTTATTGAGAAAACCAAAAGAACTGCATGAATGCCTTCCTTTACAAAATCCAGGCATTTCACTATTTCTCTCATGACGTGTTCTGTTCCATGGGATAAATCGAATATACCTGCACAAGTTTTTCAAGTGCATGAATGAGATATTTTGCTATTAGTTGTAAATATTTTTAACAGTTTTGTCATTTAAAATAATTTTCTTTTAAAAAATATGTTTCTTTTTTCACTTGTTTTTTTACAATGAGTTCATCCTTATTAAATAAACATTAAGTTCTAAACTTATATCTATAATTTGTCTTAGAATTTAAATATTTTCTTTTTTTAAAAAAAATGAAAATAATACTGAGCAAAGATTGAGAAAAAATAATTATAAATTCAAAAGGATGGAAAATTAAAACGAAAGAACTATTATCAAATGAAAATTTAAATTTTTAAAAATGAATCGAGAAATTGTTTTAAACTTTCACACTGAAAAAAAAATTTAACTTTTATTGGATAATAATTTTGTTTTAATTTTTTAAATGGATCAAGAATTAGAAGTCTTGAATTTGAATCCCAGCTGCGTTAATTCTTTTTAGAAATTCTAACAAAAATTGTGTTTTTAATAAAACTAAAAATAATAATAACAATTAATAACGTTTCCTTAAAATTTAATGGATAGTAATTCGCATTTACCATATTTTCAATTATAGCCGAAGGACCATGATTCTTTCTCAGACCATTTTTTTGCTAAATTTGGCTTCAATCAATCAAAATTTTTAGCATGACATTATACTCGATAAAAAGAAAATTACATGAAGCAATGACTTTTGATTAAAGTGATTTATGTTGTATTTAGAATACATGTTAATTATAATTTTTTAAGCATCGATTAAACATTCCGCCTCAAAAAGTTGAGACAATAAATAGAAATATATGGGAGTACGTAGACTAAAAATAAAAATAAAAATAAAACTTAAAATTTATGTGTCAAAATAAGCAATTGAATATACTACTTTAATTCATTTATTTTTGTTTCATTCTATTTTAATATATGTAGTTTCAATTAATCCTTTGAACAAATCTTATATTTAAGCATTTAAAATTAAATATTATCGATGTGTTTAAATAATAATAACATTTTTCATGCAAATGATATACTAATAAATATGCTTTCACAATTTATAAAGAGATACCCATGCCCGTAAAGATTATATATACACATAGCCAATGAACTTGCGTGGACTAATTTTAAGATTTATTAAGAGAACATGGGCTAAAATTAGACAATTGAGAATATAGAGACTAAAATAGTATTTTAACCATTTATATATATATATATATATATATATATATATATATATATATATATATATATATATACACTATTAAATAAGAGGACAGGATGAATTTTATTTTTGGAGGGCATTTGGCCAATTGTACAAAGTTAATAAGCCCAGGATTAATATGTTGGAGTTAGTAAGTTTGTATTTGAGGTGTAGAGTTATAAAATGGAGTTCCTCAACGATCATGAAAAGTAGATTAAGAGAAAAAGATGAAATTACTCAATAAATGTGAAAAATGGAGATAAAGGAGAAAATAAAGTTTAATGGTAAAGATGAAGTTACTCTATAAACGTGGAACCTACTATTGAAGTTGAGTTGATTACACATAAAATTTAAAATGTCAATATCGAGATCTCAATTTTATAGAAAATTTGATGAAAATATCAATTTCGATGGATATTTATGGAAAAATTGAAAAAACAAAAAATTAAATTAGTGAATAAACATTTTATGATTTTCAAACAAGTTGATAAGTGTATTATTTATATTATGTTCATATTAGTCGCATTTTGATGCTTATTTTTTGTGTTAGATTTTTTCTACGACATAGTTGAAATATGGATTCATCTTTCATTTTGATGTTGAATTCATGAAAAGGTAAAGATATTGATAAAAATTTAATGTCATAGTTGCACCAACTTTAAAGTTGGTGGGCCAAACCATCCTTATTTCTTTACAAACTCCAATTTACCCAGCAAAAAAATATTAAAAAAATGAAAATGGGAGAAAAAAAATTGTAATTGTTCACATATGAATGGAAGGCATTAAATACTAATTAATAAATTACTTATTTCTTACCGGGGGTGTCTATGACATTAATCTGTAGCCCATCTTTCCGTACGCATGTTTTCAACTCGGAAGTACTTGTAATGCCTGAAGAACTTCTCTTTGATTTGAATACTCTTTTTCCAATAATACTATTTCCCGTTGCACTTTTTCCATTTCCAGTACGGCCCATTAACACCACAGTTAGGGAAGAAACGGCCGCCATTTAAATTAATATTATTTTAAAATGATAATTAATCACACAACACAAGAGAGATTTCAAAAGCTAAATTGGATGCTGTGGTAAATAATAACATATCTTCCCCTTTTATACGGCCTTAAAACTTACTTGTCACTGTCACCTTTAATTTTTATTACTAAATTGAAATGCAAGCCAAACCGGAAGTAATCTAAAGTATAAATTCTAAACTTAAGCATCCGGGATTGACTGACTTAACCACACCCAAGAGCCAAATAGAATAGATTAATTGGATATATAATTAATGAATTTCTCTAACAAAAAACAGGAAAAGAAAGGAATCCCCTGTACAATATATAACAAATAGAATATAAACCACTTAATTGTTCCTTAATTATATTTAAAAATAATAATCTTCCCTTAATATATACATATATTTGATTTTTTTTTTCAAAAAAACAAATATCCAAATTGAGAATTAATACTAATATTTAGGGAGAAAAAATGTATCCTAAATTTTTAATGTCATCAAATTACACTACAACAAGTTTGGAGTTGCGAATGAAACGTTTGATTTTTTTTAAGTGAATTTGATTTATGTTTGGTTGTTCAATCCCTAATATATGTATTTTTTTTTATTATTATTCTTTCACTCTCAAATGTGACTTTGTCGTAAAGCTAAAAAATCTTTCCTTAATATATACATATGTTTGGTCTAAAAAATAAATATCCAATTTGAAGGAAAATATCAAAATATATCCTAATATTTTAATTCCATCAAATTGCAGTTTGGAGTTGCAAATGAAATGTTTGATTTTTCAAAATAAATTTGATTTATGTTTAGTTGTACATCTCTAATATGTATTTTCTATTATTTCACTCTCAAGTGTAAATTTGTCAGAATCGAAACTTTGTTCTCAATATATAGAATCTTCAATTTTTTAAAGAATAAAATTGATGTGGGAGGTTTTTCTGGCCTTCAAAGAAAATCGTTATCTGTAACCTTTTGATATTGGATTCATTGTTTTGTGACTCAACTTGACCAAATTTAGCTTACAACTCGGTAAAATAGTTCTAGTGAAAACATGTGACATTGTTTGAGATAATTATCTACTTTTTGTCTTCAAATTTGGTTTATAATACATGTTAATTTATAATGTGGGCTCAAATTACTTTTGTATTTATATTACTATTATTTTTTTACTTTGCACGCAAAAGTATAGATCGTAAATATCTTCCTACACAAATATATATGTTAGGATCCTTATAATGGATTTTCAAATACTCTATTAATTGAGTGGATGATAAGTGAATCAAAATTCCTAAAATTAGTGGAGTTTTCAGTTCATTATTACTAAGATTAGTGTTCAGTTATAAGTTCATGACTACCACATCAATGTACAAATTTCTATTTTTTATATAAATTGTTAATTATCATGTGAAAATATTGTGCAGGTTTAGATAAATTCTACATATTTTAAATTCATGCATCAGACTAGAATTGAAAACATATTTCATAGAAGTGCATGTGAAAACGCAACATTTTTAAAGGTGGATAGTCAATAAAACCATAGGATACAACATAGTTAATACAATTCATTACATATAGATATTTTTACATTAGAAAGTAGCTACCTTTTATTCGACCAAGGTTTATTATATTATTTTAAAATACACATTATCGTGCAAAAATATATATATATATATATATATATATATATATATATATATATATATATATATGATGGATTGATGATTATTTTAATTAGTTTATGTAGGTGTGACACGACACAACATGATATAGTATAATATAATGTTTAGGAATACTCAAAGAATAGGACATTCTTTGACGATTTTAACCTCAACTGGCCTTTGAAGAGCTTGAATTAGTAGCTGATTTTGGTCTCGAATTTGACCCTCCAATTGCTTTTGCATGTTTTGAAATTTCTCTTCCGCTTTGCGCCTAGCTTCTCTCTCTTCAGCTATTTCAACTTCAAGCTTGTTTTTGACCTCTTCGTATTTCTCCTCAAGCTTGGTGTTGTAAAACAAGGTGTGTGTGAAGGGTTGGCCTCCATTTTGAGTAATCACTTCGTTTACCATACTTAAAAGACTATTTACTTGTTCAGCTTTCTTTGTTTCACTCCTAGTTTTGTTATCAAAAAGTATGCAGCGGTTGTTGCAAGCAGTTAAAATATCCTTTAAGGCTACGGGAATGTCACTTAGGTAATCTTCAAAGGTGACGACGCTGCCATCGTTTTCGTCATTTTCGTTGTCGTCAAATTCGTCGCCCCCTGTGAAGACAACAATGGCATAGTCCATAATTTTGAATCCAAATAAGTTTTGTAAGGTTTTGACGGTGGCGGCTTCTTCTTGAGAGAATCGGTTTTTCACTGAGAAAACCAAAAGAATGGCATGAATGCCAGTATTGCTCGCCAAATCAATGCATTTCACTATTTCTCTCGTGATGTAATCTGTTCCACTCGATAAATCGAACATTCCTGCACATTACATTTTATTTTGTATCACATGGATCCCTCTCAAAGATTTTGTTAATTAACTTAGTTATAATATATATATACATACATATGAGATATTTTTAAATATAGCAAAATGAACCAAAATATTTACAAATATAGCAAAATGTTAATGTCTATTTGTGATAGATCGCAATAGATCACGATATACTATTATCTGTGTCACTAATATAGTTTATCTCGATCTATCATAGATAGACTGTGTATTTTGCTATTAGTTGTAAATATTTTCAGCAGTTTTGTCATTTAAGATAATTTTCCAATATAATATATATATGAAAAAAAAATTAATTTAGTTATTATCTATAAATTTAGGGGAAAAAAATAAACCTTTTGGTCCTAAGCTGTTTAGGTAGCATTTATATTTGCTCATAAGTTTCAAAATGTTAAATTTTTACCTTTAATTTTTTAGTTTAAAAATTCTACCCCGTCCTTAGATTTTCAGATGTTATACTTTTACTCTTCAGTTTTAGGCTTTATTTCTATTTAATTCATAGATTTCAAATTTTACACTTTTAATCTTAATTTTTCAATAAATATTCATTTGTTCAATTGGGTAATATTTACTAATTAATTTTTAAAAAATTAACACCGGATTGTAATTAAATTAGTTCATTTCATCGCTATGTTTTAATAAACACTTTTAACCTTGATTTCATCGCTATTTATTTTTAATTTTAAAAAAATGTAGTTCATAATTATTTTAAACAAATTAACTAGAAGTTAATGTTAAAGACCAAAGTGAGCATAATAAAAATTTGAGGGTGTAAAAGTATAAAAATATTGAAATCTAAAGATCAAATGAAGGGCAAAAATGTAACATTTTTCAACATAGAACAAAACAAAAATTAAACTAAAAATTCGTTGGTTTAAATGTAACATTTTGATATCTATAGACCAAATAAAAATTATACTTAAAACCCAGGTACCAAATAATTATTTTTGTCTTAAATATAAAAATAATTTTAAGATCAAATTAATTAAAAGTTTAGTCCCTTAAGTTTATTATAATTATTTGTGTACTATTTGGTCCATGAAATTTAAAAGTATTTAATAGGTTCTCTTTAGACTTTAATTTCAATAAGACACAAAAGTGTTTAGAGACTTATTAAAAACTCTTTAAAGTACATAGATATATCTAATTACATATTGATTTATAACAATATTGCTACTAAATTGCTACAATTACATTAGGTTATGCAACAAATTTCAAACGTTACAACGTAATTGTTGCAATTGAGTCCATTGTAACAACTACTACTACATATGTTGCAACTTTAGCATTTCTAATTGTTTGTAAATGTATCGTTAACGAAGCAAACAATGGGATACATAAAAAAAAATTGTGAACAATGGATGCAATACATGTGAATAGTAGTTGATTAAATTATGTGTGTTGCAAAATATTGTTGTCAATGTATAAAATTTTGCAACATTTGTCAAACCGCTAAAAAAAAAGAAAAAAAAGTAATTGACATATTTTCCTATAGTGAATTTTGGTATATTTAGTTCTTATACTTTCATTTTCAAAATGTCCAATTTTATGGATATTTTATCTATTTACTTTTAAAAGTTATAATTTTAGTCTCCTAATTTACATTTGTTCATTTCTTTTCTTATCATAATTTTCAACACATGATGTAAATGTCACCTGACAATACTTTTTTATCTATTAAAAGAGTTTTCCTTTTTTGTTGGGTTTATTTCAATCGTTAGAATTTTATACAAATAAATACGAAAATATTCACTTGTTAGAAGTACGTAGAATCTTTAAAATAGAAACGAGACATATTCATAATTGACTTTTTAAGTATTTAAAATAGTATTCGTAACTTTTTAAGTTTTTCAATTTTACTCCTTACTCCAAATGTCACTTAAGCACTTAAAAAATAGATAAAAAATTAAAATATAAAATAGGAAGGTCTTAAAATAACGAGTTGATTGCAAATATAATAATTCAGTTCAAAGTATTAGAGCAAATATATCGCAATGCAAAAGAATTTAAGATATAACAAAGTTTTGATTAAACTTTTAAAGTATATCAGCTACGCAGTCTAACAAATTACGGGTTGTTATAGTTGTAATTCTCAATTATGCTCTTAATTATTAGTCGTATAAGTATTGTAGGAAAATAATAGGATTGATTAGAAAAAATCTTACCGGGAGTGTCGATGACATTAATTATTTGGCCATCTTTCCGAACACATGTCCGCAACTCGGAACTTCTTGTAATGCCCAATGAACTCTTTTTCGACTTGAACGCTCTCTTCCCGAGAATAGTGTTTCCAGTTGCACTTTTCCCATTTCCAGTTCGACCCATTAACACCAAAGTTAGAGAAGGAACATCCGCCATTATTATTTTTTTAAATGTTAAAATATCGACTAATTAAGCACAAAGAAGAACAGAAACTTCAAAAGCCAAATTGCTTGCATATGCTGCAGTAAAAAAAACATGTTTCCCCCTTTTATAGAACTGTAAAACTCACTGTCACTCTCACTTTATTTAGTAAATTATTGGAGTGTAAGCCAAGCAAAAATTACTTTAGGCATAAATCCTAAACTTATGGGTATTTGTTTAGCATCCCCATCTTTAATATTGTTGAAGATTTTTACGAATAATTCAAGACATCTCTCAATATTGATTGGTAACGGGAAGAGTAATCAAATTTTCTTAAAAGAATCGTGATGTCTCTAATTTTTTTCAATTGTGGAATATCGATAAGATATGATGAGTTACTCTTCTTGTTGTCAATTAGTTTTGAAATAAAATTTTATGTTATCTAACCAAAAAAAATGTAATGATAAATTTAAAGAGACATCATCTTGAAAGGACATGTTATGAATCCTACGTTATAAAAATCAAGGAACCTTAATAATGATTATAACGTAGGTAGACTAACTACTCCTTTCATTACTAATGATTTAATAAAAGGAACCCTAAATCCAAATGGGATGGGTAAATGACCAATTTCCCTTAAAAAGAGAGAAGAAAAGAATTTCTGTACAAATGGAAAAAATGCCTCATGATAAATTTGTTTGCTTAATCTTTTAGAATTTTTAATCTCTCTCTTAATATATATATTCTCTTCTTTCTTTCTTTTTAAGTACAATTAAGGATAAGGAGATTCAAATCATAGGTTTCGTGATTAATAACACACTCATATTCTTTCTTTGAGAGAGATATTCAGCCTCCAACGTTAAAGATTGATAACTTTGGTATGCCCATGCACATTAGTTGGTAACTTGTGTTAAAGAATTGACAATTAAATTTTTTTTAATAAAAGATCTTAAATTTCGTTTAAAGAAATTAGATGTGCTGTTAAGTTGTTGTTTCATTAAAATTCTTAATTTGAGTTCCATAAAAATCAAATATATGTTTGGTATAAAATTGATCGTTCTCGAACACTTAAAATTGGTGAGTTTTGAAAATTTTATTCAAACGTTGATATTGAGACATATAATTGGCAATATGCTTTCTTCCAATTCCGACAATTGTCTTCAACCCATATGGACCGTAGATCAACGTTTTGTCATGCATTGGTAAACATTTGTTATTCCATCATTTCAAATTTGTCTAATATTTTAGATCAATCAGCGATTTAAGATAGTATATATGGTCCATAAAGGTCTTATGTTTAAACCCTTGCAATGTTATTTTTCTCCCCTATTAAAATTTATTTCCACTTGTTAGGTCTCTTTTTCGTAGGCGAGGAAAAGAGTTAGATGATATAATATATTAAATTTACCTTCATTATTAACTTCAGCTTTTGAGTAAATCGACGATTTAACACAAATAAGAGCTCAAAAAATTTAAATAATTTTTCGTACTTGCAAATTAAAGTATCGAAAGATCACATTATAGATTTGTAAATATGGCAAGAAAAAATCCCCAAATCCATTCATGAAAAAGACTAAAATATATAAATTTTAAACTAGTAGTATAGTTTCTTCCTCTCTTGAAAATGTTTCATTAATTTTCATATTTGCAAAATAATAATCCTTTTACTATATTAGGAATATGTCAATGTGAATGGCTGTCCATTAAAGTTTTTTAACTTTAGGAAAAATAACTCTTAGAGTTTCAACGTTTTAAGTCTAGTTTCAATTTGACGTTTCAAAATGTCATACTCTTAAATTTTTGAAGTTTTGAATTTGATTTCGATTTAGTTCCTAGACTTCAAATGTTACAATTTTATTGTTGAGGTTTAAGTTTTGTTTCAAATTTGTCTTTAAGTATTTAACATTTACACTTTTAACCTCAACTTTTCACTAAATACCTCACTTTCAGTCTCAAAACTCAATAAAATTGGATAATTAACCATTTTTTCATCGGTCCTAAATTAATTTTGAATTAATTCAAAGACATTAGTGCAAAAAAGACCACAAGTGAGTATTTTATGAAAAGTCTAAGTTAAAAGCATAAATTTTAAAACCTATATGGCCAAATTGAAATAAAATTCAAATTTCAAGGGTAAAATTATAATATTTTGAAACATAAAAACTAGATTGAAATCAAACTCATAATTTAAGACTAAAGAACTGTTTGGATTGACTTAAGAAATTTTCTTTTTTCAAAATACTTATTTTTATATAGACTCTTTTGATAAAAACTATTTAGAATACACTTAAAAATCCATTTTTAGTGGTTGTCACACTTCCAAAATAACTTATTTTTTAAATAAACACTTGAAAATGTATTTCAAATACATCAATAAAAGTATAATATTTTAAGATCTTTAAGACTAAAAAACGTACTTCTAATTTTAAGAAGAAAAAAAAAAATATAGAATCAAGTAATGTACAACACATAAAACACCACAAGGCATTATGCGATGTATTTTAGAAAGGTCAATGATTAGGTGTGTAACCTAAGCTACACCTAATTCAACGTTCTAAAAAACTTAATTAAAAAAAATAACGCTATATGACATATTTTTATTAGGTGCAATTTGGGTGACCCAAAATATGAGTGTAGGTCATACGTTATATAAAAAAAAATTTTATGATAATAATATATGAAGATTATAAATTTTTTAAAATACATTAAACTAGTGGGGTGAGAAATTGTTCTATCACGTTTTATGTGAATTTGAAACAATAAAATTACCAAAACAATTAAAGATTTAGAAATTAAAGCTCAAAAAATATGAATGAACTTTTTTGAGTCCAAACAATAGATTTTAGATCCTGTTAACATTTTAAAATTAAAATTACGTTTATCAGTCACGTTATTTACCTCTTCTTCATTTTTCTGCTAAAATATATATTTTAAAATAATTTATTCCACACATGTTTGAAAATAATTTTGAAATTATCAAATTCAAAACTACTTAAAAAATATGTGTTTAATTACTCAAATAAAATTTAATGATTAATTTTAATCTTTTAAACACAAATTTCATGTTATCAAATTTAATTTTAAATGATTAAAAATATGTTTTACAACTATCACTTTAGATGATAAAAGTGTTTTAAATTATTTCATAACCACTACTAAAACATGCTCGCATATATATTTTAATAGTTCGCAAGAAAAACATCAAACTGAAATATTTATATATATAAAATCCATTACATCAATTTAACCACATACACATCACGTGGCAGATGCCTTATTGAAGCAAGGTTTCATTATTACATTTAAATTACGCATATAATGCATGGCAATCATATTTAGTACCGTGACAATAGGAGTCTAAATAGAGATCTTAGCTTTCTAATTATAAATTGACTTAGGGTATTATATTCAGAATTTTGCTCAACCACAACGGGTGGGGGCCTTTGAAGTGAATTTTGTAGCAATTCATTAATGAGCTTTTGAGTTTCTTCGTTGTATTGTTTCTGTATTTGTTCTGTCATTTCTTCAACTTGGCGTCGCGCTTGTCTTTCTTCTTCTAATTGTCGTTGAAATGTGTTATTTACCTCCAACATGAACTAAGCTTGTATGTCAAGAGTCTTAAATAATTAATGTTTATACTTGATATATAAAAAATTTAAAAAGAAATTGAAACAAAAATTACAAAATTAATAAACATTGTCAACAAATTAAGTAATTTAACTATATGGTATATATGTTTGTTGGTATTCGATAAGTTGAAATTTATAAAGGAAAATACAATTTACAAATTAAAGAAACTAAAATATTGTGTTATTGCAATTTTAGTAGAGAGACCTTTTAAACATATTCCATACCCTCAAACCTTGTAGTTTGTTTGTATCTGGCAATTTTTCTCATATTTTAAAAAAATATAACAAAATAAACATCTTTCTAAAAGTTACGAAAAAATAATTTTTAACAGAAACTTGAAAAAAAAAAAAAAAGCATTACAATTTTTACCATATAATAAATTTTCATTGAGTACTTGGGATAATACATATGGTAATTAAATTTTATAGAAAAGCAACCTTAGAGCTACATTCGTGTTAAAATTTGTGAGTTTCATTTTAACAAAATTATTTAACCGTTAATTTGTGTATTAAATTAAATTTAAATTTGTACAAAACTTGATATTACGTACTAAAATTAGTTAGTTTACAAAGATTTTTAGATTAGGTGTGTAAATTAGAAAATTTTTTGAATTAAATAAAAATAGCAAAAATACTTTTCTAATTAAATCTAAAAATTGATACAACATGAGAGATTAAGGATGTGGAGTTCAAACCTCATTAAACTTTTCCTCAAGCTTAGGATCAGAATAAAAGTCTTGTTTGCAAGACTCTTCAAGCTTTCTTTTGACTTCATTAAACTCCTTCTCAAGCTTTAGATTAGAAATCAAAGGAGGTTTGTAGGGCTGTCCTCCATTTTGGTCTGTAATTTGCTTCACCAAATCCAAGAGCTCATTCACTTGTTCTTCCTTCTTAGCTTCACTCTTAGTTTTGTTGTCAAAAATCACACACCGATTCTTGCAGGCAGCTAGAATGTCCTTCAAAGCCACAGGACATTCATGGCTCAAGTAATCTTCAATGTCGTCGTCGTCCTCGAACTCGTCCCCTCCGGTTAAGATTACAATGGTGTAATCCACAATTTTGGGTCCAAATGTATTTTGTAGGGTTTGAATGGTGGCTTCCTCTTCTTGAGTGAATCGGTTCCTAACTGAAAAAACTAATATAACTGCATGAATTCCTTCACTTGCCAATTCAATGCAGTTCATTATTTCCTTTGCGGTGGATCCTGTTCCACTGGATAAATCGAACATTCCTACATATACGTTTTCATAATTTGTTGCATGGTGAGAGATCAATGCCACACGATATATATATGTTGTTTGATTAATGGTTGAATTATTAGAGTTAATTAAGTTATAATACATGACGATGATTGACGATGGTATATATAATTTAGATAAATAATGTACATGGGATTGTGCATGCATGTGTCTGGAATGTTATGATCATGATTAAAAGTGCGTTTTAGAAAATTTAAAATACGTAAATTAGAAAATGCTTTTAAATGAAGCATTTAACCGTCTTTTTTTTTTAAAGCATTTAAATCAAAATTGAAAATGAATTAATTTATACGCTAAACTTATGGTCATCCCAATAACAATTAAAATTTAAAATGGTATCCATTTACATTCTACTAATTCAGATTTTGTTAAAAAAAAAACATTGAATGACACTTATAATATAATCAATTAAATTCGTAATTTATTATAAGTGAGTCAATTTATATTATTTATCTTTAAACACCATTTATGCATAAATTATTATTCGTATTTAGATTTATAATCAAGTTTGATAAATTAGGCTTATTTTATAACCATTTAATTTTTTAAATTGTATTTTTTTTATAACTTTTTTACCATAGTTTTTATTTTTTCTATCTAAAAATATTAAAATACTTTGTCAAATTCAAGAAAATATCCCTTACTATGATATTATGAAGAAAAAATTTACGATAGTATGAAATTTTTTTCGTACTACTGTCATTCACCATTTGCTATAAAAGAAACATTTTAAATAATATATCACCAATATATGAGTGGAAGAAGTACACACTACACTACTACTAAAATTTTTCCGTCATATTCCAAAATAAAAGTCAAGTTTTCAAAAAAAATTTCTTTTAGTTTTCAAAATTTGAAAAAAATAAAGAACTCGTGAAAAATGGGTAGTGTTTATAAGCTTAATTTCAAAAAAACTCGAAAAATAACTTATTTGGTATCTATTTAGTTTTTTAAAATTGTGTTTATTTTCTCGCAATTTTTTATCTCGTATTTTTTCAATTTTAATTTTGATTTTGAAACCACTAACAAAAGCTTATAAAACAATTGCTCAATTTTTTTTTAAAAAAAAATGGTTATACAACGAAAGCCTTATAATTTCTCACCAGGAGTGTCGATGACATTTATTACTTGTCCATCTTTCCGTACACATCTCTGGAGATAGGAAGTTTTTGTAATACCGGATGAACTTTTTCTTGACTCGAAGGCCTTCTTCCCAAGAATAGTGTTTCCAGTTGCACTTTTTCCATTTCCAGTACGACCCATTAACACCATAGTTAGAGAAGGAACATCCGCCATTATTGTTTAATTAAGTATTAAATTATTAAGCTTCAAAGAAGACGATGAAGAGAGAGACTTCAAATGCTGCGGTAAAAACAAACAGGTTCCCCCTTTTATAGAAATGTAAAACTCACTGTTACGGTGTTACCGTTACTTTTACGAGTAAATTGAAATGCAAGCCAAGCGGAAGTAGTCTTGGTATAAATCCTAAACTTAACCACCTCCTCAGATATTGACCTACTCAACAACCACACCGGAATCCAAATGGAGTGGATTATTAACGACTTTCCTCTAGAAAAGAGAAAAGAAAGGAATTTCCGTACAAGAGAATAATACTTTTGAACAAAATTCAGCATTAAATATGTTATATTTCTTACATTCTTCTTCAAACTTTATTCTAAAATCATCTGTGAAGATTGTAATAATATAAATTAAACTCCAAAATTGTCATAAGTGAATTAATATTTAGACGTTTTGTTAAAACTACCTTTGAAAATCATCCATTCTTACCAAATCTTGTATGTGGTGTAGACTTTTTTCAATGTTGTATTAACAAAAATGGACTATTTAAAATTGATGCTTAGGTGATTTTTAAAGGAAACATAACGAAGAGCTTGTATTAGTTCACCGAGAAAGTAAAATTAATTATAGGTCTCATACAATGTTCATATAAATAAAACATAATTGATGATATAAATTGATATATTTATGAACGTTCAAATTGTGGAATAAACTTATTAAACACACATTTTAAAATTTATGGATCTATTAAAAATAAATTGATGGATCTATTAAAAATAAATTTGAAAGTTTAGAGATCACATAGTTAAAAGTTAATTAAATATTTTTAAAATTCAAAAGCCAATTTCCGAAGAAATTTAATTCGTTGAGTTCAAACTTAATATTTGATCCTTTGATCCTTTGATTCTTTCCCTCGTAAACTTTAATCCTTAGGTTTGTTGTTTGTTGTTTTTTATTGGGCGATCGACCTTTAGGCTGGCAAGATCGATTGATCTTCTTGGTTTGTTGTTTTTTATTGGGCGATCAGCCTTTATGCTGGCAAGATCGATTGATCTTCTTGGGTGATCATCATTTGGGCTTGATGATCCTTTTGGTGATGATCGGCCTTTGGGCTTGATAGCTTGATAATCTTCTTGGGTGATAATCGGCCTTTGGGCTTGATAATCAAGACCGATCAGCCTTTAGTCTTGTTGATCGACCTTTGAAGTTTCTGATTTTAAGAAGTTCAGAGAATGAAAGTCCTTTGATCTTCTAAAAATTCTTTGAGTTTTAGTCTTTAAATCTTTAAGAGAGTTACACTCTTTGGAGAAAATCTTCTGACCTCCAAAGTTTCAGAAGGTTTGTATTCTTAAAAACTTCAATCTTTAGAGCTTGTATTTTTCAAATCTCTCTAAAGCTTGGAGGAGTTGTGTTCTTCAAAACTTCAGTTCTCATATTCAGTAAGTAAAGCTTGGGAAGATCTCTAGAGCTTGGGGGAGTTGTGTTCTTCAAAACTTCAGTTCTCATTTTCAGGAAGTTGCGATTCTCTCTAGAGCTTGGGGGAGTTGTGTTCTTCAAAACTTTAGTTCTCATATTTAGCAAGTTGCGATTTTCTCTAGAGCTTGGGGAGATCTCTAGAGATTGGGGGACTTGTATTCTTCAAATCTTTAGTTCTCATATTTATGGAGTTGCGATCTCGAGGTCAGTCTTGAAATCTTTAGAGTTTTGTGAGGTTTCTTATGGGCTTGGGTCCAATATCTTCTTTGGTCCGAAATTCTAGATGGACTTGAATTGTGTTGGACTTTGGACCCGAACAACTTTAATTACTCATCCAATTTTGTAATTTTCACAATCTTTTGTTGTGATGACGTGACGAGATTTGGTTGGCCGAAATTTCTCAATAGACACAAAATGTAAATGTTAGAATTTACTCTTTTAACTTAACCGTTTGAATATTCAAAACTAGCTAGCTTGACTAACATGTGTTAGAAAAAAAAATATGGTTTGAATCCTAAATCCTAAATTAGATTAAATTTTTATTTGGTGGATTTCAATGTAATAGTTTAGCCCTTCTTAATTAGATGGCCATTTCTTTTTCTCCTTTTCTTCCTTTCTCTCTTTCATCTCCATCCCTTCGCCTTCTCTTTTATTAGGTCGATTTCGTATTCGTGTGTGCGTGAGGATGTGTGCATGCAGAACTTCTCTATTTAGCCACTTTATCTCTTGTACTACTCTTCAAATTATCTTTAAGATTTTTATAAAATTTATTTCAAAAAATATAATAATAAATTAATAAAAACAAATAGGTTCGATAAATTCAAATTATATTAATTTAATGTATGATTTACATATATGGTCATAATTTACATTCTTGAAACTATTTATAAATTGAAGATAAGTCTTAAAAAACAAATATAATTATCCAAATATTCTAGAAATTTGTAAAAGAATATTTCTACAAAACAAACATAGCTATCTATACTTTAAGTACTCGAAGATTTTGGTTACCTAGATTCTCAATAAGAGAAATGACCCATAAACTAGGGTGCAAGCGGTAACCTCTTTGAATTGAAAAAACCGCCAAAATCGGCCGAAATTGCCTATGATTCACTGTCGGCTTGGCTCAACATAAACATAGGGGTTCAATGAATTTCATATCTAACTTGTCAATTTTCATTTTTCTTTCCCAAAGCTTCTTATAACAAGTTTGTTTCTCTAATTTTGTCATGAGTTTTCAGACAAACGTTTAATATATTTATTTATTTTATAGAATTTTATATTTTAAAAGCTAGGATATTATTATCAATAACCTTTCTTTCCATATTTATGGAATTTTTAAATTTTGGAAAATGACAGTAAAAATATAGATTAATTAATTAATTAATATAATCATTACTATTAATTTTCTTAAATATAAGCGCATTATTCAACTCAATAAATTTCAATTAATAGATTTACCATTAATGTTTATTTTAACTATTTAATATAACTTTTTATCATTAATTTAATATTTTAATTAATGTATATTTATTTTATTATTTTAGCAATTAAATAGAAATAATTTAATTAATTTTTAATGTAAAAGTATATATCTATTTTTAATTTAATTGAAATTAAGTACCATACCGATATATTAAATATTACTAAATTTAATTTATGACTACATTAATGCGTAAATGATTATCTTACAATTAATTGATTAATTAACGAGTTTTGGTTTATATGTATAAATTTGGTAAAGCAAATAGAAATATTTAGACTCCGTTTTGTAACTATTTTGTTTTTTGTTTTTGTTTTTAAGAATTAAGCCTCTTGCATCCCCATTTCTTACATTGATTTGCATCTCTCAAGTACAATAGTTAAATTCTTTGCTAAATTCCAAAAACAAAAACAAATATTTAAAAGCTACCAAAGCCACTTTTTTTAGTTTTCAAGTTTTGACTTAGTTTTTTAAACCACTAGTAAAAAGTAGATAACAAATTAATAAATTTGAAGGTGAAAGTAGTGTCTATAGGTTTAATTTTCACAAACAACAATTAAAAAAAAACGAAATTGTTACAAAATGGAGCCTTAACTTTCAGACATTAGTTATCTTGAATATCTAAATATAGACATTAATTATCATAAACATTTAAAAACTAGACATTTAAATGCCAATATTTAATATAAATATACATAAAACATCCAAACAAGCAATTAAAAAAATTAAAACTCCTTATTTTTATGCATTTTTCATTTGAGATTCTTACCCTAAAATTTTAAGGGACGCTTGACCCACTGAAAGAGGTTAATAAGTCGTTGAAGTTAGTAAGTTTGTGTTTTAAGTGTAGAGTTGTAAGGGGAAAACTTCCCCTTGTTGTGTGCCACGTTAACACACTTTTAAAAAGGGTGCTTGTAGAAATAGCAAAATATGTTAGGATAATTAAGCCGGTTGGCCAAGTTTTTTATGTTTGCAGAGATAGCAAAATTTCAAGCCCAACCCATAGAAGTTCAAAGAAAACTATTCTAAAGAGATTTCTACATAAAAAACTATATTTGAGTCCTATGTTTCGTAAATGTCTTTAAATTTAATTTTTTTAAAAGAAGGCTATTAGTGTTAATTTTTAACAAATTTACGCCTTTTTACATTTATTTATATTTCTTTTTTTTTAATATATATTTTCCTATTTACGAAGCTCCTTTAATGATGGAGAGGGAAAATACATTTAGTATAATTTTTTCCATTTTTCAACTGGAGAGGAAAATGCATGTAATATGATATATCTCTAGCCTACCATCGCACATTGTTGCACATATATGCATGTTGTCACTGCCAGATCCACATCGTGCTGCTCTTGCTTCAATATGCCACCGTGCTCCGACTTGCGCAACATCACCTATACCGTGTCATCATTGCCCCGATTTGCATCGTCTTGTCCAAAGCACCTCCCAGTCACGTCCTGATCCACGTTACGTTACTTAGATTCGAGTCGCAGATTTGGAGGTATCAATAGTAGTGGGAGATAATATGAGAAATGTGTAGGTGGTGAGTGAGGGAGAGAAAAAAAAGGGATAGAGTGGGAGAGAAGATGGGAAATGTGTACTAAAAACCAGTTTAATGCTTTTTGTCTTTTCCAATTTCCCCTTTTTTTCAATGTAAGAAATTAATAAGGGTATTATGGTTTTTTATGTAATATCCTAACTCATTAGGACGTTTATGAAAAAAATGGTTGATTTAAGACATTCTTGTAATTTGGTCTATTTAATTAGGCTATTAGTGCATAGTCCTATCTTAAATACTCTACTTTGAGGTCTCACTTTTCACGGCCCACTTTCCTAAAGTTAGTTTTTTTTTTTTTTTTTTTTTTTTTTTTTTTTT
>QLSR01000645.1:2876735-2895029 GCA_031780015.1 Citrullus colocynthis
TTTTTTTTTTTTTTTTTTTTTTTTTTTTTTTTTTTTTTAACCCTACCTCGTATACTTTTCCAATCAATTAATATTGCTTTCCCAAATAATTTGCAAAATCATGTTTTTATGCGAATATTTTTCGACCAATCAATTTGAAGCAAGTGCAATATTTTTTAATTAATTAATTTAAAAATAAAAGTACTTACAGTTGATATATAATATTATATATTGTTAATATACTTTATAATGATACACATATTTATATTGTTGATAAACTTTTCTAATATGTTGTATATATATTTTATAATGATATATTCGTTTATACTATTTATAGTGTGAAAAGAGAGTATGATACTTCTTTAGTATTAGAAAAATTCAAATAAGATAGAGTTTCTGAGTAAATATAAAAAGTAGAGATAGAGAAAAATATAGAATTATTGGATAAATAAAAAAGTTTAAAAAATATGAAAAAATGGAATGTTTCAATAAATGTACATATTTAAATAGTATTTTGGTTAGTTGTTACCTCCCATTCCAAAAAAAGTTGGGGGTCAAACGGCATCAAATAAGTGAAAAAACGAGGATTCCAAATTGAAATTACGTATGTAATAAGAATAACGTAGGTCGTGTCAAAAAGAGAGAGAGAAAAAAAAAAAAAAGAAATTCATTAATCACTTTCATACTAACTTAGCACTATTCAAACGGGACTAAGAACGTGATATATATCTTAAAATTGCGTGCCCGTAACTTCTATCCAATATCCATATCCAGGCAAGTGGCCACTTGCTTCATTCGTGTCCCTTTTACCGCTTCGAATCGGCGCTTCCACCATTTTCATTTCCCTCCATTTCTCTTGTTTCTCTCCATTGTTGAGCTCCGATTAACAAGATACGAGACTTGTTTCAATTCTCAACCTCACTTCATTGTTGTAGCTTCTTCTTCTCCAGATCATGACCGTCGACGCCAAAATGAATGGCCAAGGTGCGCTTGATTCGTTGACCTCGAACCTTATTTTCACGAGTTTCTTCTAAGAATTTATGATTTGTAGTTGAAATTTTTGTTTACATTTGATATGATGCTTGATCCATGCTATAGCTAGTTTTGTTTTCTCTGATGTCATGTAATGACGGAGTCAGGTATCAGAATGAAGAACAATTTCATCTATTTGATTGATTTCCGAATTTTCAAGATCCCTAGAATTTGATGATAGTATGTGCGTGATTGTGCATTTTCCCCAAGAAAATTAGTATGTTTAAATATGTTTGATGGATTTTATTTTCGTCGGTCACAACAAATTCTCGATTAACAATTCACTTCACGTTGACCTTTTAAGCTTTGTTTTACTTTCGATTTTGCGTCCCAGTAATTTTACCATCAAATTCCATTCAATTCTACGTCTGCAGTTGAGAGATGAATATTATTCTTTGACTATTAGGCTTTTTTTATTCTTCTGTAAAATTGATGAAATGTTGCAGATTATAAGGACGAGAAGGCAAGAAGTTCCTACTTCGGTTTACCGGCGCTGGATGTTTCTGTTGCATTCCCTCAAGCAACTTCTGCATCCTCCTTTCCTCCTTCCGGTTGGCCTCCGCTGCTTCTAGTTCTATTTCCGACCATCATCTTTATTTCTGATAGCCTTTGGCTCATGCATTCCCATTTGGTCTAACTCCACCCATTTCTTCATGATGTACTGGACTGCACATTTCCTGCGGAGTTTTAGGTCATAATTTTGAGGAACATTCGCAACCGCTCTTACATTTGTTTTATTATTATGTTTTCTCAAAAAGGAAATCTGTGTATTATATATAGTTGTTATGTTTACTGACTGTGTAACTAATTAATCTGTGCACTAAGATTTTTGCTTTGTAGTTTTAAAGATCCCCACTCACTTCACCTTCAAGATCTAGTAGCCAATGGGTATTTGGGGTCAGTTGCACTCAGGAGTGTTGAAATAAAGTTTTTTGCGGTTTAGTGTCATCCTTCAATTTGTTTGTTTTCCCATTCTTGAAACTTGCTTTTGGATAATTACAGTCTCGGACTACTATCAGTTCAACGACCTATTGACTCCCGAGGAGCAAGCTCTCAGAAAAAAAGTGAGACAGTGTGTGGAAAAAGAAATCGCTCCAATTATGACAAAGGTGCTATTTTTTCTCCCACTTATCTCTTTGAAGGAAATGAAACATGTTTGTGTACTAAGGTGGATTTGTATTGGCTTGCCAATTCACCTTCAAGTTCCATTTTGTGTATGTTGTCTCTTTTGCTTGTTTAAACTACAACTCTAAAGTCTGTTGATCTGGAAGTTTTGCCTTTTCAGTACTGGGAGAAGGCAGAGTTTCCATTTGACGTTATCCCAAAGCTTGGTAACTTGTGCATTGCTGGTGGTACTATCAAGGTACTTGCTTTTTGTTTCTGTTTCAACTCTTGAATCCACGTCAAATTGTTTTAGTATATCCAAGTTTTTGGCCTATCAGGGTTATGGGTGTCCTGGTTTGTCTATTACTGGAAGTGCTATTGCTGTTGCTGAAGTAGCGAGAGTTGATGCAAGTTGTTCCACTTTCGTTCTGGTGCATTCATCCTTGGCAATGCTCACCATAGGTAAGCATCTGGATTTACCTCACAGTTATTATACTCTTGGAACCGTATGTTACTACCCTTGTTTTTTCGTAATAGATATTAGGTGCTTAATGTTCAAGATTTCGTATTATTTTTGTTGATCCTCAATAATAGCTCTATGTGGATCGGAGGAACAAAAGCAAAAATATTTACCTTCCTTGGCAAAGTTTGACACTGTTGCATGTTGGGTAAGAAGATTGTTATTGAACTTGATATCAATTTCATAGCACATGCTTAATTTTCAGTTAATCAAACAATTCTTTTCCTGTTCTGTAGGCTTTGACTGAGCCTGAAAATGGAAGTGATGCCAGTGGTTTAAGAACAACAGCAACAAAGGTTTAGCACTCTTCACTTTCTTGTCTGTCATTTGTGACTGTAGGAATGGTTTTCCAATAATTTCCAGTTTGCCACAGTTTACCATTCTGAACTTTTTATTTGTTATGTGACATTGAGACAACCAGGTTGAAGGAGGTTGGCTAATAGAGGGGAAAAAACGATGGATAGGAAACAGCACGTTCGCTGATTTATTGGTTATATTTGCCAGGAATGCAATTACAAATGAAATAAACGGGTAAGTGCAAGGTGCTATAAATGCTCCTCACTATCATGTATTGCAATGATCGTCAAGTATTTATGTAAAAAAAATGCACGACACATTCTGATGACTCCCCATTTCTCAACTTGATTCTGAAACTTATAAATTTGAAAATTTTTGCATTACATGTTTCCCGTCAGTAAACTATCAACTGTAAGGATGGTATCTGCCTGTGGTACTCATGAAAGGTTAAATTCTCTGTCATGTCCACAATACTTCCAAGATGCCCTTTCTTCCCCCCTTCCATGGTATGCAGTTTGTGCATCATTCAAGTGCACATTAGGCCTAGACTCGTACCTCCCTCTTTTACATGTCACATGCTCTCTGCCTGAAAAAAGCCTAGGAGCAACTAAAATCCGAAATTTACTTATACAAAACATGTGTTTTACTAGTAGTTTCATTGGGTCATATCGTTTGAATGATTCCAACTTCTGGAGTTGATACATGTGCACTATTAGAAAAGACTAAGAATAACCAAAGGAGGTGGTACAAGAAGAAACCAACTACTTAATAATGTGATTTTTGCACTTGCATTTGCAATAATTTACCCATATAATTTTTTTTCATGGATTCTGGGTGTTCTTTTTTGGTCCTTCAGATTTATAATCAAGAAAAATGCCCCTGGTCTGATGGTTACAAAGATAGAAAATAAAATCGGTTTGAGGATTGTTCAAAATGGAGACATTGTAATGAATAAAGTTTTTGTGCCTGATGAAGATAGGTTACCTGGTGTAAATTCTTTCAAGGATACAAACAAGGTAAGTTTCTTTTTTAATGTTCTTATTCTTGTCTTGTTGCACATTTCAGCTTGTACGTGTTAGAAAATAAGTCATACCTGCAAGGGAGAGTTTATTAGTTCATGTCTTTACTTCTCCTGATAAATTGGGGTATTTCATTGTCAGTGGCTTCCAGAATCTCTATTATATTCTAATTTTTAATTTAGTTCGAGAAAAGCAAATGAGAAACTATCAGATTTTACTCTGTTTCCCACCTTTTTTGTTGAGTAAAAATTTTCCTGCTTAACACTTTCATACTTCTCCTTTTCCCATACTTAAATGAAGGGAATTAGGACGCTCGTGTATGATTTGAAATGTGACCAGAAGTATGAATGACTGGTATGCCAAATACCTTCACAATATATGTTGAAGCACACTGATGTAATTGAAAATCTGAAAATCAATTCATTGGGCTTGTTGAGAGAAAATTTCCCTTCTTGAACTTAGTTTCTTTTCACCAACATTTTTACTACTTCTGTTGTTATAAGTACTGCTTTACAATGCAGGTTCTAGCGGTTTCACGTGTAATGGTTGCCTGGCAACCCATTGGCATAGCAATGGGCGTTTATGACATGTGTCATAGGTACGCCTTTTCTTCTAACTGATCTATTAACTGCAAAATCTTGGCATTATATTTCTAATGTCTAATGTCTAAGCGATCCAGATATTTGAAGGAGAGGGAACAATTTGGAGCACCGTTAGCAGCTTTTCAAGTTAATCAACAGAAACTTGTTCTCATGCTGGGAAATGTTCAAGCAATGTTCCTTATTGGTTGGCGACTTTGCAAATTATATGAAAAGGGCACGATGACTCCAGGTCAAGCTAGCTTGGGGAAGGTTAGAGCTTAGGATTAACCCAAAATAACTTGATGAATACTAATTAACTTCCCTTTCTTTCATTAATATATGTTTCTTATATTGGCATCAGGCATGGATCACTCTGAGAGCTAGGGAAACCGTTGCTCTAGGACGTGAGTTGCTTGGAGGCAATGGGATTTTATCAGACTTTCTAGTTGCAAAGGTTTGCAAATTTACTCACTTCTTTATTTATGACAGATATTGATGGAAAATAGTTTCTGATTGAAATGTGAGTTTCAAAGGGTAAGTAAATGTTTTTGTCCCATGAAAAGCTATCTTTTGAAATTTTCACAAAATCCGATATTGAAGGTTTTTGAAAAGTCAAGAAACATTCAAAACCACTTATCAGGTAGATTCATTCATTATAATGTGATGGACGAGCCTCTTTAGGATGACTTTTGAAGTATTTAAAAAATGCGTTTTTTTAGTAGAAAGCAATTGTTTTCAAGGACTTGAAAAGTCATTCCAAATCGATCCTTAATTGGTTCTTAAGAGGAGCAGTGTTTTTTGCTTTCTGGTTTATAGTTTTTGAAAGTTATGAACATTCGATGCCTTGAATTTTTTATTGATGCTTCGTATTTGTCATTTTTACGTTATTTACAATGTAAATAACTCGTAAGTTCAGTAGAGTATGCTATATAAACACTCTAACCCTAGAAACGCCTTTGTTTTGTATTTTGAAAAGGTCTCTCTTATAAAAATATTCTCCCTCTACTATGTGGATGTAGCTAACATAGTGTTACTGAACCACGTAAATTTGTGCTTAAAATATATATATATATATATATATATATATATATTTTTTTTTTTTTCTTTGAAATTTGACTTATGAATTCAAAGAAATATGAAAACCAAGATTGAGGGAAAAGAAACTATCAATCTAAAAAGACAAAACCAAAAATGAAATAATTGATATCGAGCCTAAATCTCCGTTTTCTGAGGCTTTAATTATTTCATATTTTTGAACACCTCAGGCATTCTGTGATTTGGAACCAATCTATACATACGAAGGTACGTACGACATCAACACTTTGGTAACTGGCAGAGAAATAACTGGGCTTGCCAGTTTCAAGGCCGCTGCTCTATCCAAAAGAAGCCGCCTATAAATCTTTTTGCTGATGCATTGCACACACTGGCTGGTGAGTAAACCAATTATATTATCTATAAATTAAATATGTGTATTTAGTTTCACATGGATTCTCTCTGCCGGATATTTTATCATAATGTGTGAGTAGCCACTTTCATTATTAAAAACCTTAGTTTTTAACTATGTAAATGTTAGATTAAAAAAAAGGTAAATGTTAGTTTAAAAGGCAACTATTCACTATTCAGTACTGAGTCTGGATAACCATTTTCTTTTTTCTTTTGTTCAAGGTACTTTATTTTCTTTCTTTCTTATTTTCTTCTTTTTGTTTATTTTCCAGATTTTCTGTTATTATTATTCTAACAATTCTCGCCCTGATGTTTTAGAAAATAGGGCAAATTTTAACTAATTTTGCTTTCTTACTTTCATTTTCAAATTGGTTTTTGCGTCGTGCTATCCTTTTTCAAATTCATATTATGTTGGTTAAACATCTCTTCTACATTTTTCTGGAAATCACACTTAAACAATGACATTAATGAAATGTTCGTTACTCTGGTCATTTTTTAAATTACGCTGATTTAAAAATTATTTTTGAAGGTATAAAATTAAATATTGATTTTGAGTTATAAGGGTGTTTTTGGGTGGTTTTAAATATAAAAAAAATTATTTTAGTCATTTCAAAATCACTCTCAAACGTAAACATGCCCTAGAACATGGAAAGAAACTTAGAAAGTGACCCCTCTATTTGGTGGAGGGATAGGAAACTACAAATTTCTTTTTAGTTAAATTGTAAATTTAAACTATAGTAAATTGTAAATTTGATCCCTATGGTTTGAAGAAGTATGTTAGAATTTAGTCTCTAGCAAAATTCATAGTTCCTACACCAGGGCTTATTTATGAGATTTCTTTTAATCAATACATACGAATTATTTGAGGTTTTATTAAATTAAATTTTAATATTTTCTAAACCATTAATTTGCAATTTAACATTTTTTTTAATTGAGTTCAATTTTGATGTTGTAAAATCAATCCTCAGTTTAATTTCAACATTTCATCTCATTTATCTCAGTGTCTTTTTTTCCTTTCCTTTTCTTTTTTAGGTTTTAAAGATTTTGGAAAAAAATAAAATAGTCATATACAAATATTAAATAAACGAATATCTTAAATTTTGTTAAGATGCAAATAATATAAAAATAAAATAGCAATAAGACAAGTTAGAATACAATACAGTATAGATGATGATTTTTAAAAAGCAGAGAAATAAAACGAAAAACAAAAAAGTAGTAGTTAACCATATTTGGTTAGCAATCACACGTGGAAGAGATCTTTTCTCCGTTTTTTGTAGTGCATATTTTGGCTGCTCACATTCAAAATATATCGATGTTTAATTAATTCCACGTCACGTTTATGTGACATTTTTTTTTCAAATAAGAAACGACGTCAGGTTAAATCCTACCAGTAAAAAATCAGGCCCTGTTTTGGTTTCAAAACAAAAATCGATATACTTTAATTAATAAAGAACTATATAAAATGATATAACTTTTTTTTGATAGAAAATATAAAATATTTTCTTATGTACGAAAAGATGAAACTATGCAAAGCTGGTTGCTAAGAAATCAAACACAAATTAATAAATCGTAGGGTTAAAAAAAACATAACAATTTAGTTTAGTAATTAGTTTTAATAAAATTTATTGGTGCTTCAAAAAAAAGTTTTGATTTTTAAATTGATAACCATTTAGTCCTTTAAGTTTTAATAAGTAATAATTTAGTATTTTTATTTTATAAGTGAAAGAAAAAGTTGCAAATTTCAAATATCGAAACTCTTACTTAATTATTTGTTAGTTATTTAATATAGTGATTAAATTAGGGCCGTCTTCAAATATAGCAAATAAGACAAACTATTTACAAATATAAAAAAAATTATGGTTTATTAGCAATAAATTGCGATAGACTTTTATCGCTTAAGCAATAACGATTTGTTGCTAATAGACAATAAAATTTTTTAATATTTGTAAATAGTTTATTATTTTTTCTATTTATAATAATTTTCTATTAAAAATTATTACTAACATTAGGGATTAAAAGTATTTTTCTAACCAAAACCAAAATATGTACACATACAAATGTGTAAAATTAATATCACAAATAGTAAGAAAAAATATTTGGAAAATAAAAACGTTTGAAGCAAGCTCATGAAAAGACATTATGTGAACAGAACATGGTAAAACTGGAGGAATACTTAGAGATGTACATGTGCATCTCACACCAAAAAAATAAAAAAATAAAAACTTCAAAAAAAAAAAAAATAGAAATTACATCGAATTATCATTTGACAATTTAATGAAATGCATATAAATAAATAAAACTGGCGAGGCAAAAATAAAAGGACCAAAATGTTGCACACGATAGAGAGCAACACCATCTAAATAAAATCACGATTATACTATTCAAGACTACAAGTATTAAAAGTTTCTCACCTGTCTATAAATTCAATATCTAGTGAATCATTTTTAAAAAAGGAAAAAAAAAAGTCTAGTGAATCGACATTTATACGATATAATAAAGTTTAAATATAAAAACATAACAAAAATGGACAAAATATCACTTAACCAAAATATCAACCACATGCCATTAAATTGGACATAGAATCAATAGTTATAAATTCTAAAAATAGTGAAACACTTTCTCGATAATTTAAATATTTTGCAGTTTTTCTTCCAAAAACATCCCTACATGTCCCGGAAAAAAAATAATAAGAAAAATAAACACACCAAATTTAAAAAAAAAAAAAATTCAGATCCTACTTCTATTTTCCTTTTTTTTTTTATTCTGAAAAATAAGCTTTAAACGCTATATAACTTTTTTTTTTTTTTTTTTTTTTTTTAAAAAAATTAAAATTAAAAACCAATAACTATTTCTTCAAAAGCTTTTTTCCTAAAAGTTCCAAAAAAAAAAAAAAAAAAAAACATAAATATTTAAAAAAAAAACCTAAAATAAAAAACAAAATAATTATCGAACCAGACCTTTAGCGAAAGCCCCACAAGTGGGATCTCGTCTGTCAGCGTCTTCTTGCAAACCCAACGCTCTGATTCTCAGGTGAAGCTGAGCGACGGTGGCCCAAAATCTAACGTTCTGCGCCGGAGTAAGAATCTCCGTCACTTTTAACGCCGTTTCTCTTCTCAAAAAATCCGCACTCGCTAGCACCGATTGAAACTCCCCTTTTAACGTCTCCATTTCCGCCTCGGCGCCAATAACGCGGTCGTGGCCACCGCGTCGGAAAAATTCCAGCAACGGCGGCGCCGCCGCTTTTTCTTGAATTTTCGCCAAGTCATTGTTCAGTAGCCGCTCTTCGACCTTCATGTCGTCCCTCAGGCGCCTAATTCTAATCACCTGTTCGTCCGACATGTCGTTTATGGACTGATTGACCAGCCGGAAAATTAGCCCCGGCGGGAATCCGCCGATCCAGAGGAGGGTCCTCTCAGAAGTGGTGAACCAGGTAGGAGAGAAAACGAGAAAGATATCTGTTTGCGCAATTCTTGATTTTTTCTCGTAATAATCCTCGTAGTGGCTGAGAACTCGAGAGATTAAATCTTGGAGATCGCCGTCGTGAGGACTGCCGCGTGCGGCGGAGAGAAGGTCGTCGAGATAGTTCCGTTGGCGGAGGAGCCAAGCATCGAAAAATGCTTTGAATGAGTCAGCATTGTAATGGTCCCCTGGCATTTAGAGAGAGAGACAGAGAGACAGAGAAACAGAGCCAATTTATTTTGGTATAATGATTTTTGTGTGATTTTATAACTCTATATGCTGTGAGAAAAATAAAACGAAAATTTGGGGCCAAAGTTTCCTTCATGGGATTTCGTCGTTTGTAAGTCTCATGATTGTTAGTAAGTGATTTTTATTATTATTATTATTATCATTATTTTAATTGAGAGAAAGAAAAAAAAAAAAAAAAAGGCTCTGTAAATTTGGTGGGAATCGAGGAAGCTTTCCAGGTGGGTTTTGGCATCCAAATTCTCTTTCTTTTTCTAAATTACTTGACTGTTGATTTTCATTTGTATACTTCTATATACAGAAGGAAAATTTAAATATCTTATTCCAAAATCTCCGTCTTATATTTGATTCATTCTATATATATAACAATTATGAAAGGATTGTTAAAAGATTGTGTTTCAAATCTACATAGTTTGAATGTTAAAGACTGTACTTCAAATTTGATTTTGATTTTAGTATGACAATAATTAATTTTGCATTCTTAGACTAAATATAATCCTAAAATAAATATAATCCTCCACCTAATGGTAGGATCATGAATTTTATAATTGTTACATAAGAGTGACTCATTTGCAGGTTGTGAGTAAGTGGTTGCGAGGGCTCCATCAGATGACAGAGAGGAGACTATTCCAAGTATTTTCTCCTCAAACAAAATTTTCTGGATTGTTGCATATAGAGATGATATGAGATTGCGACGTAATAAGACAACACAAACTCATTATATTCTGGACGGAGTCCATGAAAACTTTAATGAAGCACATATGATAAGGATTGATTTTAGCTTGGTCCAACTGTGTCCAGATAGATTGAAGAGTAGTGAGAAATTCATTCACAGACTGTCCAACTTCCAAAAGTGACATGTAACTGATAGTAATGAGCAAGACTAATAGATTACAAGCATGTAGCTAAAAAATCCCAAAGTTCTTTTTAACTTGGTTGGGTAACAAGAGTGCCTTGTTGGGGTGAAGAGATTTTGGGGTGAAGCTGCCCTCACGTCTATTTACATTATCAATCGCCTTCCTTCTTCAACTATCAATAACTTACCTCCTTTTGAATGGTTATATGATACTTCTTCTTACTCCCATCTTAAAGTCTTTGGATGTGCATGTTTTGTTCTACTTCATTCTCATAAACTTGAACTTCGTGCCCATCTATGTTGCATTCTCGGTTATAGTTCTGAACATAAAGGTTTTCGTTGTTGGGATCCTATCTCTCATCGATTACTTATCTCTCGCCAAGTTACTTTTTGGGAACATCGTATGTTCTCTAGTCTTTCCACCTTTTATACATCCCTATCTAGTCCTCAACCTTTCTTCACCGATCTCTCCACTAATCTATTTCCCATTAGCGATCCTTTACCTACCCTAAACACCGCACTTTACCCATCTCGAAGCTCAATCAATCTACTCCTATTGATGCGCTCCTAGATCTGTCATCTGCAGTTCCCATCGCTGAACTAAACTAGCACCTATTCGTTGATCCACCCAGGTAAGAGAAACTCCTAATCACCTCAAAGACTATCACTATTTCTCCATTATCATGTCTTTAGTTGAACATTTATCGTATCAGGAGGGCTTTACTAACCCTTTGTTGTAGCAGCAAGCAATGACTTGGGATTATGTTTATCTGACCCTGGCAAGAAACCTATTGATTGTAAGTGGATTTATAAAATCAAAACCCACTCTGATGGATCTATTGAACGGTATAAAGCTCATCTTGTGACCAAATGTTATTCTTAGGAATATGGGATTGATTACAAGGAGACATTTGCTCCACTTGCCCGAATGACATCAGTTCACAATCTATTATTAGTATTAGCGGCTAAATAGTGGCCTCTTCTTCAGATGGATGTTAAAAATGCATTTCTGTATGACACTCGATCTGAAGAGGTATATATGAAGCTACCACCTGGCATCTCTCCTCCTCCTCAGAAAGTGTGTCTTCTCTGTCCTGCATTATACAGACTAAAGCAAGCTCCACGAGCTTGGTTTGGTACTTTCAGTCCTACCATCACTCAACTAGGGTTTACCTCCAGTTCTCATGATTCCGCACTATTTACTCGCCAGACTACTCATGGTATTGGCTTCCTACTTCTATATGTTGATGACATGATTATCACAGGAGATGATCCTCAGGCCATATCAAGTCTACAATGTTACTTGGGAAAGTACTTTGAAACGAAAGACTTGGGTCAACTTAGTTATTTTCTTGGACTTGAAGTCTCATCCTGCTCTAGTGGATACTACGTAACTCAAGCAAAATACGCCTTTGGTCTCTTGGCTCGATCCGATATAACTGACTCTGCTACATCTTCAACACCATTAGATTCGAAAGCTCGTCTGACTCCTTTTGATGGTGTTCCTCTTGAAGATCCTACCTTGTATAGGCAACTTGTTGGCAATCTAATCTACTTAACAGTGACTTGTCTAGATATTGCATATGTTGTTCATGTTGTCAGTCAAAATCATGGTAGCTCCTCGCACTATACATTTCAATGTTGTGCTTCACATTCTACGATATGTCAAAGGCACTATACTTCAGTTCTTTTCATAATCATCCATGGTACTGTCAGGGTACTCTGATGCTGATTGGACCGACGACCCTACTGATAGACTATCTGCCACAAGTTACTGCTTCTATTTAGGGGATTCCCTGACTCCCTGACGTAGTAAGAAACAAACTATTGTTTCTTGTTCTAGCACTGAGTCTAAATATTGTGCACTTGCTGATGCAACTTCGAATTATTACGGCTTTGTTGGCACCTGGCAGATATGGGGACCCTTCAACAATCTGCCACCATTCTTCATTGTGACAATGGTAGTGCTATTTAGATTGCTCACAATAATGTCTTTTATGAACAAACAAAGCACATTGAGAATGATTGTCACTTTGTTCACCATCATCCGTATAGCACCACCCTGCATCTTCAATCCATATCTACTACAGAACAACTAGCAAATATCTTCACTAAAGCTCTCTCTCTTGCTCGCTTCATCAAGTTACTTCGCAAACTGAGGTTGGTCCCTATTCTACCATCTTGAGTTTGAGGAGGAGTATTAACGTAATTTAAGGGATTGTTAGGCTAAATATAATCTTAAATTGATTTGGGTGTAATTCCTTATTTTATTTTGTATTTGTTTTTGTATATTTATGCATTGTATTCTCTTTGCAAACTGCACAGAAAATATAATAAAATAATAATTAATATGGTAGAAAATTAAAGAGCGTTTTTCGAATGTGTTTAATTTTGGTAAAACAATAATATGGAAGAGAAATTGAAGCCAACTAGTTATTAATGGCGGTTTAGTACTTTTGTTTGTCAATTCAAACCTAATCAGTACATACCCATACGATAGCTAGATTCTCCATCACGTAACGATTGAATTCAAATAAAATAATTAATACTTATAAGCAATTTGGTTTATTAGGTCATCGGTACGTCGTTTCAGTTCTCAATTTCTACCTGTAAATTTAGAGAATTTTTAGTTTAATAATAGTATTAAAAATCGATGATATTGCAAACTTGAGAGTATAGCGGAGAAAAAGTAAGGAAATAGTGTTTGCAATAACGAAGAGGCTTATGTAGAACAGGTGGATTTTAGAACAGAAACTAATCGAACCGCTCTCTTTTCTTGCCACGTGGCCAAGATATAGTTTGTCCACCTGTGACCATATAACATAGAGACGGTTTCCCGAGGAGTCCGAAAGGTCGAAAAATTGAAACGGCGTCGTTGCAAGGCCTTCCTCTGGGGTCCAATCGCCTTGTGACGGTTCAACTCGCCGGATGTTAGATATATTTTAAATTAAAATATATATAATTAAAATATAGGCTAGTAGATTATATTTTATGACGATATTTAATAAAGGGTCTTAGATTTCCAATTGAGTATGGACTTAATGGGTAAAAACTTATTCCTAGATTGGTTAGGATTTAATGAAAATCCTAATTAAACTAGCATATAAAAAGACCATGTGGTTTTCAACACATCGAAACAATAAGCACTTAAATAGACCCCGTGGTTTTCAACACATCAAAACAATAAGCACTTAGTTTTTCTTGAATCTCATCTTGAGAGAGATTCAATAAGGCAAACAGAGTTTTCCATCTTAGAAGGATCCCAATAAGGCATTCAGAGTTTTGGTTGAGGAAAACAATAGTCATCTTGAAACTATCATTAATTTCTCAATGGAGTTTATTTATTCTTGACAATTTAGCATGAATGATCTTAGGATCAATCTATTCGATATAGATTTAAAGTAATTATGCTAACACCGGAAACTCCTAATTCTCAGCTGTACCCAAACTACAGGACATTACATTACTTTTTTTTTTTTTTTTCTTTAGCAACTATTGAATTGCTCTGTTTTTCGAGTGCGTCGATCGATAATCTAAAAGGCTGTTTTCGTTTACATATATCCATTTGAAGTTTGACCCTTCACGGAAAAAAAACCCTCAATTTGACCCACATGTAGAAAGGTTGCAACCTACATAGTTAGTAATTCAATCTAACGCGAATCGTTAGCTCACTATTTCTAAATAATTATTACGACGGGGAGTCTACGAAATAAATAAACACCTAAGCTGCTGCTCCGACGTGCAAGAATATTGCACCAACAACACGTGTGAAATTTTTAATTAATTCAAGGTATAAACTGATGTTTTTTCTTTTCTTTTTTTTCCCCTCTTATTATAATAAATATAAAGAGGTTTTCATTTATAAACGATTGTGTGAGTTTTTTGAGATCCGGCGGTTGAAGAGGCGGTGGAGCCGTTGGCAGGCAACGTTAAGTCTACCGAATAATCTTAGCTGAGAAGTTGACACGTAACTATCCGGACAATTGGAACATTATTAAACTGCCACATAAGATCACAATAGATAACTATCAACTTTGGTTTTATTTTATGTTTTTCCTCTCTGGTCCACAATTAAAACGTGGCTGTCTCAGAAAATTCATAGCATTCCCAATAAGTAATTTTTAATAATTTGATACCAGTTGATTCTATATTTATTCAATTTAATTTCTATACTCTATATTATTTAATTTTAGTTGTGACATTTTTAATAAATTTTAAATTTAATCACTCAAAAATAATTGTTCAATAATTATTATAATTTTTATTTAAAGACAGTATTTGTAATAAAAATACTATTAGATAAGTTAAAAAAGAAAATCTGAAAAATCTAACAAAAACAAATACTACAGTTAGATATTTAAAATTTATTGGAAGTATATAAATTAAAATTAAATATTTAAAAGTATAAAGACTCGAGTTGAACAAATTTAAAAGTGTTCTAACTTTTTAAATACTATTTTGATACTTGTGAAAAAAGATAATTATACAATTTTAAAACTACGTTCTATAAAATCTCCTAATTTTTTTTTTGTAAGGCTGTTTGTTGACAAGACAAAAGCAGCAATGAGATTCGGTTAAGTTAGTCTCCAACATATCTCACTCTTTCTTTCTTTCTTTTTCATTTTTATAATTTTGGTAATTATCCCAGTTGACCGAAAGTTTTGAAGATTTAACAGGTTCGGATTTTTCTTTCACATTTAAAAAATGATTGGAGAATTCTATTTTATGGGTTAAATTAACTGAAAATAAATGCATAAATTATGATTCGGTTAAATTTTTTAATCTCAAAAGTATTTGATGTGCTCACTTTAAAAATGTTTGATAAATTTCTAACTTTTTATATTTGTGTCTAATAAATTTCTTAATTTTCAATTATGTATGTAATAAATTTAATACAATAAAATGCGTTAAAATATTTTTAAATATACCAAAATATCATTGTTATTAGCGATAGATACTAATAGACATCTATCAGTATGTATTATCTATAGATAGTGTTTTTACTAGCATTTCGTTATATTTATAAATATTTTCAGTAATTTTATCATTTAAAACAATTATGCAAAATCTTTAAATATTTTAAGACTTTTGAAAGATATGTACTTAATGTCTAATAAAATCCTAAATTTTTCAGTTTTGCATCTAGTATTAGTAAATTTGTGAACTGACAAAAAAAATCGTCCACAACAAAATGCTTAATTTTCAAAATTAAGCACTATATAGATTTTATGGACTAAATTTATAATTTAACCATATTTGATTATATTCCTTTAACAAATGTCAATTATGAAAAAAATGGGTTATTTTCAAATATAGAAAAATGAGTCAAACTATTTACAAATATAAAAAAATTTTACTCCAAATTTTCAAGTAATTTATTTTTTAAAAAAAAAAATTAATTATCTGGAATTATTTGGTTAATTGTTTGAATTTTGACGCTTTAATTGGATTATGTCGAGAAAATAATTGTGATAAAAGATTTGGATTTGATTCAATTAGTGGAAAATTAGATTTATTTAGGGAGATTTAAAAGTTGGATCTAATTTGAAATTTGGTGAAATTTAAGAACTTGATTAATTTAAGAAAATATAAGGATAAGTTTGAATTGAATTTAAGTTGGGAATTGATTTATTAGGAGAGATTTAAGAACTTGATTAATTTAAGAAAATATAAGGAAAAGTTTGAATTGAATTTAAGTTGGGAATTGATTTATTAGGAGATATTTTGGATAAATAAATTATCAAGCAGCGGAAAAAATTTGATTAGGGAAATTTATATATATATATATATTTAGGGTTTTGGAAAAGGAAAAGGAAAGAGAATTTAAGGAAGTATGTGTATATATATATTTAAGCCAATCTTGGTTTTGATCTGCAAGCCACTGCCCAACTGCTCTCTTCTTTCAGCTTCGCCGGCATCATCCCATTTTGTGGGATATGTTGTGGGACATGTTAGGATTTCAAGATTTGATTTTCTTGTAATTTCGTGAATACCAATGAGTGTTTGTTTTAATTATTGTTACGCATTGGGTTTGGGTTTTAGCAAGCTATTGAAACAGGTTAAAAGGTCCATTTTGGTTGGACTGCGACCGTTGCACTTTGGGCAAGAGATTTGGTCCACTCGTTGTTTTCTCTTGCGCCTATTTTGTTGGTGTAGTTCGTGATACCCTTACGTTGGTTCTTAGATCCGTTTTCGAAAGGGCTTTGGAGAAGGTCGAGATTGGAAGAGCTAGTGGTTGGAAATCTGGAATTGGGTGTTTTGGCTTTGGTCGTTTTTAGGCTTATCCTCTGGTAAGGGACTTACTATAGCAGACGCCCATGGCTACTTATTAACTGATTATTGCATTGACTGGTTCTGATTATGGTGATTATTGCATTGACTGGTTCTGATTATGATGTCTACTAGTATGATGGTTAATTATCTTATTACTATGGACTGGAAACTCTGGTTGATTATGATAGTGATGGTTGATTATGTTCATGATGACCGCTATGTCACGGTGATTGTTATCCTATTTATCATGCCTTGTACCTCTATTGACGTGAACCTCTAGGTACACTGATTATGATTATGATTAAGACTGGGTGTCCCTCGAGATCACCACCTATGCTTATGTTTATGACTATGACCTTCTAGATCACTGCGTACCTCCGGGTTTGCTATTTATGCCTATGCCTATGTCTATGCCTATGATTGGGTATACAGGTGCACATGATAAAATGATAACAACCTCACCTAGTAGGCGGGTCTCTTACTGAGTATTTTGTACTCATTCTTTTCTTGTTATATGATTTATGTGAGTTTCCTATTTTATTAAAATTGTACAAGGGCTGAGAGTCAAGTTGGTAATTTTTCTTACATCCCCTCCCCTCGAAGCCCAGGTATCATCGTTTATTTAAATTTTTAAAAGATATTTATTTTAATCAAAAAATTATTTTTATTTTTTTTTGTAAAATTATGAAAAGGAGTCATTTTAAATATATGCACGCATATAGTGACAACCTAGTTCAAGTCCTAAGAAGTCGGGTCGTTACAGATAGACAACGATAGAAGTCCATCGCAGTCTACCACTCGTGTGATAGAAATCTATCGTGGTCCATGATTAATAGATATTGAAATTTTTCTATATTCGTAAATAATTTGATATTTTTTCTACTTATAATAATTTCTCAAATAAAAAAGGTGTGTTTTAACGATTTAGATTGAAACTTTTTCGGAAGATCTTTAAACAAGACGTGAGGGAATTATGCAATTCAGATGCATTTTATGTCTCTATATATTTGCAACTTGTAAGTTGGGAATTTAGTAGGAAAACTTCTTTATTCTTTATAATAAAAAAAAGAAAAAAGGAAAAAAAGGAAAAATATTTTAAGTGACAAAACTGTTAAAAATATTTACAAAAAGTAGCAAAATGTCATAGATAGAAACATATAGTAGTCTATCGTAGATAGATAATAAATTTTTTTGTTATATTTATAAAGATTTTGATTTATTTTTCTGTATTTGAAAAGAGCCCAAAAAAAATCCTCCCGAAGGATGAAAACAGCTTGTTAAACACCCAAGGTTGGTTTGTTGTCAATATACTTTTTCCTTCAATTTTGTGGTGTAAATTTGAACTGATTTAGTTCAAATAATAACAATAACAATAAATAACTGATGTGGTGTAAATTTGAACCGATTTAGTCCAAATAATAACAATAACAATAAATAACTGATTTTTCTTTGTGGTACTCGGGGGGGGGGGGGGGGGGGGGGGGG
>QLSR01000645.1:2904302-2915332 GCA_031780015.1 Citrullus colocynthis
AAAAAAAAAAAAAAAAAACTCCAACCCTGACAAATTATAACAAAATCATACAAACGTGAACATGAACCCAATATTCATCATAACAATTACCTGCAACTAATCTTATTGTCCCAGCCACTCCATAAATCGTGTAGACTTTTGTTGCATCTCCAAAACAAGTAGTATCACCTGTAACAATGAGGCATTCAGACTATTCTTAGTATGGCAAACGGGCAAAAAAGTTGGAAGTTCCTCTATAAGTTGTACAAGTTAACATCAGCTGCAATTTATATGATCGAGATACAGCAGGGAGGCACATTTCTCAAGCGTGACAAAGAAGAGCTAGACGATTAAGTTTCCACTTATAGCAAAGAGGTTCTTGTGGATAATGTAGTTAGTGTACAAAAGTTACGTCACTCTACGACCTGCTCAACATCCGCCAGAATTAATTTATGATTATTAAGATCAAAAAGTATACAAGATGAAAATGAATGAAGTCAATCAATTTGCGTCTAATCTTCCAAGAATTTTCAGACTGATGCGGAAATGAAGTTGTTTAAAGAAAATCTATTGAATTTGCGACATTCAAGTACGAATACTTTTCCAATATCAGAAGATAACAGCAAACCAACTGTGAAATGCTTGCTGAAACCACGTTTTAAGAGAAATACAGGCAGGGAACAAGACAAAATCACAGAGTTCAACATATAAATAAGATGCAATTCATTTTTGTAGCAATGAATAACTGAACAAAGAAGTGACCTGAAATTCGGAATCTCGTAAAAATTGATTTCAGAATCGGACACGAAATTCGCCAGCCAATTCAAGGTTAGAATATGCCAATCATTAAATATACGTCTAGCTCGAATCCTTCGGATTCTTCGTTTTTCTTGGACCTTATTTTCTCACCAATCAAACTACTATGAGAAACTGTATAATCGAAAAGAAATCCTTACAAGCAAGCGGCTCGATATTTCCATCACCGCGGTTGATCGAAAAGCCTCGGCTGGGAAATTCCACAGACTTTACAACGAACCTATCCTGAAATTCGTGTAATTCCAGTTGGTCGTAGAGCTTGAATCTCTCGCAAGAGGTGGATTCGCCTTCCATGTTCGGGATCAAAAGAAGCAGAAAGGAAATCTAGAAAATAAGAGCGATGGAAGAACCATTTGGAGATTGAATTTGATCCATCTGGTGGATTGAGAGCGGATTAACCATTTTAGAAAGCTCGACTCATGTCAGCTTTGAAGCCTCTGACTAATACGAGTAATAACTAAGCCAATGAAAATAAGTGCAGTTGTACGGTTAAAATATAATCATGGTAATTCCGTGCTCCTTTTGCCCAATAAATTGATTCATTGATTTGTTTGTTAATCTTTTTCAACGACCATCACTTTTCTTTTTTAAGAAGACAACCATCCATTGCCTCAAGGAATAAAAAAAGATATTCCCAAATGTAGAAAGAAATTTTATTATTTAGTTAAATTATATTATTTTTCATAAGATATGGAATCCACTAAGCGGGAGAAACAAGCACTAGTACCCCTATTGGCAATCTTATTAATTTCTTTTTCTCTTTTTTGAATCTAAGAAAATATGTGTAGTTTATCCTCAAAATATATGCGTGTATATATATATAGTTGAATTGTGGAAAAAACTGTTGAGAAAAAAACAAAAAAATATATAATAAATTTAAAGTAATCTTAAAAAAAAAAGAAAAAAAAAAAAACAAATTTTTCTAGGCTGAAAAAAATGCACCAACGTAAAATGTGCCCTAAAAGAACATTTACGAACAGTGAAATTATATGAAACTATTTTCAAATCATTTTTAGTTTGTTAATAGTAGTAAAAAAATTTGCTACCATAGCCTCTGTCATCAGGCTGACACTTTCTCTTAAAATTTGAGATTTAAATTCTCAAACAACCAAAATAGCCTCTGTCATCAGGCTGACACTTTCTCTTAAAATTTGAGATTTAAATTCTCAAACAACCAAAATGAACATAATTTAATTGACATAAAACTTGTACTATGTCAAAGATTTGATTCTCAAGCCTACATATTACAAAACAACAATAATAATAAACCCACATATTACAAAACAATACTAATAGTGATAATAATAAATCGCATACCCCACATTTCTTTATCAACATAAAATAGCATAATTTTCCCATACCCCACAATTTTTTTTTTTTTTTTGGGTACTAAAAAAACAGCATAAATTTCTTCATTACACCGATAGAAATATTAATGTTGACAGATATAAAATATATACATTCTTCAAACGTAGGATTTGAGACATCTAAAGTTTATCAAATTGTTGTTGATTTTAAGCTTCAACCATTTACTAAGTTTGGAGTTACCCCCAAAACTTCAGCTCTTGCTTTGAGAGGAAATAGGAAAAGGAGGGACTTGCTTTTAACATATAGTTGTTCAACTTTATGAAACTTCAACTACACTTCTATAGAGCAACTGACAAAGCATGAAAGCGGGCACAATATCACCTCCTTCCAATTATGCCTCTCACTCCAAAAAAGCAATAGTTGCTGAAAGTTAAAATTTGACAATCAGTTCTTTAACAAACCAGCAAGTTCACCTTTTTCATGCATAGAATTAAGAATGTCACAACCTCCAATTAATTGGCCATCCACGAAGATTTGAGGAAACGTAGGCCAGTTGCTGTATGTTTTGAGAGTTTCCCTTAGCCCATTGTTGTATTCTTCATCGAGCACATCGACACTCTCGTAATCTACCCCTTCAGCTTCAAGAATGCCTATAACCCTTTGTGAAAAACCACATAATGGTGCGCTTCTTGAACCCTTGATGAATGCAACAACCTTGTTCTCCTTCACCAATTGATCGATGAGGTCTTCCAATGGAACTGTAAGTTGGACGTGTCGACCAGGCGTCAACCTCAGATCGGCCTTCTTCTTTGGTGGCTGCCTTACCCATGTTGCATTTCCAGATTCATTACCTGGCGGCACCTTCCCAGTGGCTTTTATGTGTTCTTCCATCCATGACTTCCATGCTTGTGTTAGGGTTGTTCTATCAGGTTCATCTACTACTCCAAACTACAGAGAGTGGACATTTAAAAATAGAAAGTCGGGTAAGTTCAGATTGCTATTGCTGCACAGAAAACTTGAATTCTCAACTCCTCATCAATACAATAGATAAAGTAACTCACTGCCTCTCAATTATAAATTGCTTCCTAAAACCATTCCTACTTCTTTTGTGAGTAATTTAGGTTCCTCGTATCCCTATTGCATTAGAAGTTGAATTCACATAAGAATAGAATGCACTAGAATGTGTAGAGTAAGGTGGGTAGATAACCATTGAGCATATGCCCATAAATGAGGAATGAGTACAAACAATTTAATATCCTAAGAGTTTCCTCAGCAATGAGCACCTAGCTTGTCTTGTAAGAATATTCAAGGAGCGCAAGAAAGAGTATCTGTCCTATAAACGTTCACTCCTAAGGAGATATACCCATTGCCCAACAAAAATGATCTTGTCAAAGGGTAGCTGCCACTCAGAAGGTCCTAATTCAGAAAGCTGATAAAATCGCCATCTTCTCTAAGAAAAGTTCAGGAAGTATAGTAGGCAGGAAGCTGCCTACGATTTGATTTCAGCTACCAACCACAAAATATTGAAATATATGTTCAAGCAAAGTCCAAAAAACCATAAGATTGCAAGCAGCAGCAAGTGAAAAACAATTTTCCCTGTGTCCAGCAAGTGACGACTATCTCCCATCATTAAATTGCAATTTGCATGAATTCCCCTAATTCGAGTTCCAGCTATCTTATACTTCAACACCATTTTAATTTTCAACCAATGAACTGATGAGTGAAGATCGAGCTAGTCGGTGTGAAACAATTATCAGCAGCAGAGCGCGAAGAAGACAACGTGATTATGAGGCAGATATATCATTACAAACCCGATGAAAACTAAGAAGCCTAGACTAGATTAAGTATCCAAGATTTGATTGACAAAAGATTGAGACATCGGTCCATTGGAGACAATAATGGTAAAGAAAAAATACAGAAGAAACCTTTCAATATTATTTCCAAACGAAGAAGATCTATACTCCAGTGTATACCACCTCATTTTCAATACATCATGTATCGCACTAGCGCAAAAACCTCAACAAACCTTCCCAATAATCAATTACGGCTGAAAATGAAAAATATGGAGAAAGAACCAACAGGTAAAAGACGGCTCCTACCTTGACGGAGACGCAAAGCTCTGGTACTGATTTCCAGTGAGTGGCGACGCTGCCTGCTATGTTCCTTGTAATGCCGATGAACTGAACATCGTCGTCCTTGTCGTAAACGGCATAAACACCGGCGTCAGAAGGAAATTTTCCGGCAATTTCCCCGGCGGACTGCGGCACGGAGTTAAGCTCAGACTCCGAGAGATTCTTGGCAGCAAAAGCGATTAACGAAGAAGTGCGAGCTTTGGCTGCAGTGTAGAGCTTGGAGGAACCGGAAAGGAGAGGAGTAGGATTAGATTGAGAGAACGGCAAGAATTTGGAAGTGCTTTGGGAAGATTTGATTGAGAAGATATGAAGAGGAGGAGGAGTGTGGAGTAGAGGAAGATTGATTGCAGCCATTGGGAAGAAACCGGAAGAAACCGCTCACGCTGTCGGAGATATTTTGTGTTTTCAGAAGCTAACTTTTCGGCCCAACTTCGAGTTTTTTTGGGCTAACAAAAAAAGATAGCACATTTCAAACTTTCCTGTTGGACAAATAGCAGACCTATTTTTTCTTTATAAAAGTTAAAGTAACCCTAACACATGCAAATGCGATGAACAATCCTAAAAAAAAATTTTAGATGCACTTTAATTATTCCTACCCAAAATTACCTAGAGGTGTTTGTTCTAAAAGTTGAGATTTGATGAGTTAGATATCCTAAACCCAACCCTTATGTGGGGCAAGGGACTACATCTTTTTGTATAGGAAATCCATGGGTTATCTTCTTCTTTTTTTTTTTTTTTTTTTAATTTAATCTAAAAAGTCTATCGGTCAATTTCTAAAAACCAACTCCGGTTGCCACCTCCAACGACCGCCGCTGGCCGACTCCGCCACCTCCGATACTATCGTCAGCCAACCTTTGGTGACTCCCCCTTCCCTCCGCTGGCGAACTTTCGGGCAATCTTCAACTTCCACTTCCCACGACCGTTACTAGTGAACCTTGAATAACATTAATAAAAACACTCTTAGCATATAACAAACTAAACAAACTTGTATACAAAAACACTTTTACCAAAAAAATTTCAAACACATGTGTGTTTTCTATGGTAAGGAGTTTTTATCAAAAGTGTTTAAATAAAAATAATTTTTTTAAAAATATTTTTTTAAAACTCATTTCAAACGAGCTATTAGGCTGCAATTATACAATTAGATATATTTATTGGGTTATATGTGTGAAAACCCAAATTTAATTTAATAACATTTTCATTTTTTTTTCTATTGGTCAATTTAACTAACTCGAAGACTAAGAATTATTTTTTTAAACGTGTAGGTTTACTGTTGGAAACAACTTAACATTAAAACCTAAAATTTATGATTTTTTTATTCCTCAAATTTAATTTGATAAAAAAAATTAGAGTTTTAAATAATTGAATTTAATATTAAAATATTAATTTATTTCAATTTTAAGTTAGCGTATTAAGACTAAAAAAATCAATCATATTTAAATTAGTAGTAAAATTAAAATATAAAATTATTAAAACAATAAATTAAATAAAATTATAATTTTAGTCAAAGATTACTATTTCAAAAAATTTTTAAAATATATTATTCTAAATTTTTCACTTTTATCTTAAAAAAAACATTCTCATTTCTCATTTTTTTTTTTAAAAACATACTTGTTTGATAATATTATCGTTTCTTATTTCTAAATTTTGAAAAACGTTTCTAAAAAATATAACAAATTTGATAAATAAAAAAATAATTTATTTTCGTTTCTATTTAATATTTATATTGAACATTTGAAATTATCAAGCACTAGGTCTGGAATGTAATCTGGTCAATTCATTTTTTCCATAATTGCCATTTAATGAAAAAAGATTTCCTATTTTTTATATAACAACCAAAGGGTTTCGAGTTATCTCTCCCCAACTTAGTTTAAGAGACAGCGTTAGATTTATTTTCATATTAAAATATTGGTTACTTTCTCCAGCCTAATCTAAGGAATGATAGAGGTGAAATTTGCATTCAAAATTCACATATGTGAAATACATATAGTTCACTTGTTGCCATTTACGAAATAATTATTCATACTTAAATTTTTTTAGGTTAAATTACATTTTTTTCGTATTTTTAAATTTGTTCAATTTTAGTGATTTCGGTCTTTATATTCAAAATTTTAGTTCTTCAAAATTAATTCTTACTGATAATTGATTAAGTGATAATAATAATTTTTTAAAAAAGAAATAAGATATGTGAATATATTTTCAAAATTTATAGTAAAATTGTTATTAAAAAGGAGTTTAAAAAATTAACAATAATCTAATAAATTTAAGATTTATTAAAAATATAAAAATTAAAATTGAAGAGTAAATATTGTGATTAAAATTTATGGGTCCAAAATAGTATTTTAATTTTTTTTTCTAATCACGTTTCGAATTTCTAGAAGTTAAAACACGAAAAATTATTCTTAAGACTCTTGCGGCTTTCCTTCAACCACGCACATTATAAATTAAGGCGAGAAGCCCGGCTGCCGCGTACAGAGCTGGGTTGGCTTGCATCGAGGAAAATTAGGGCAACGAGCAATTGTCATCAGCGACGATATTTTTTACGTAAACACTTCCTAACTTCATCAGTTTCGATCGACTTTCCTTGGTTGAAAATCTGTATGTCTGCGTTTTCTTCCATCGATTGAAGGGTTTTGGTTATGCTTTTCGCTTCTTTACTTTTTACGGGTTCTTGCAGTCTATGCTGATTGTTTTGGTTCCTAGAAGGAAGCTTAAACTAGCTTCTGTAATCTTCTTCTATCGTTTCAGGCATCTAAATCCTTATTGATTTGTTTTAATTTTTGGAAACAAGCATGGCGGGTGGAAATTTCATGCACAGAGTAGTGTCATACCTCGTGAATGAGGTTCTCGTCAACAGTCTTGCGAACAGGTAATCGAATGATAAGGCTTTATTGCATGAGAGGATTTTCTTTTCCTTCGCTTTGAATTGTACAATGATGATGTATGTATGAAGAAGCTTCATCTCTGGCCGGAGGGATCGATTAGTTCCTATTTGGCTCGTTCCATTGAAGCAAAATATTGTCAGATTTTCTTTCATGTTTATCTGCTGCCTTAATGGTTGGGTGTGCAGATGAGGAGATCTTGGAAAATTTTGCTCCAAGTCCATTTATTTTTCTTTATTGGAATTGATGTCCCATGTTCTTTCAGTTTTATTAGCTTTAGTGGTTGGTTGATTGTGCGTTGCGCAGCTTAGGAGGTTTATTAAACTTTTGCTATAGACATATTTCCATTTCTTCTATAGAATTATTGGTGCTCTAATGTTTGTTAAGTCCATGCTAGAAGCGTAACTTAAGTGGTTGAGTTCGATAAAATTTTATCTTTTGATGCTGTTTTTCATTTGCGTCGTCAGTTCAATTATTTGTATAAGTTGCAACAGTTAGAATACGACTTTGTAGGCCGACAACAATACAAGTCATGAGTGACAGCAAAGCCAAGTTGTATAAAGGTAAGCAGCCCAACTTGCAATAGCAAACGGCCTACTTATAGCCTCTTTTCCCCTGACTTACCCCCTGTTATCTCCTAAAGCTTGTATAAAAGAAGATGAGGGTACCACTTTCTATTTCAAATTGAATTTCTATGTGAATAGAAAATGAACCATATTCTTGGTATTACTAATGTAAAATGGAATAGAGGAGTATAACAAAGATTTTAACTTAGGCTTTTTTTTCCTTAAAGTATTATGTCGGTTTGTTATCAGGTTGAGTTTAAGGTACTAGGTAATGGATTTTTGTTACAGAAATTTATTTTTTGGAAGCATGAACTATGCTAAAGTAGCAGGGGCGGAAATATTTATCCAAGGTAAAGGAGAAAGCTCAAAGCTACCCCACCAAAAAAAAAAACGAAGTCTAGAACGCTTACACCTAGTTAGAACCCCACTAACACAACGTGACCCCATAAAACAGAAAAGGCTTTTCGGTAGCCTTTTCAAATATAGTTTAGCGAGGGCATGGAAGAGTTGATGCTTGCCTGATTGTAACCATCAATCACAAAGGGTTTTTCAAAAAAACAGGGTAGCCAAGAGCGGTGTTACACCTTGGGGGGGCACATTATATTTTCGGTGAAGACTGATTTGTGAGCCACTAGCTTAAGATTTCAATTTTTGTACTTGATTTTTGGTTGGTTTTCGTGTATTTCTTTGTTCGGTTCAAAATTCTGTGTCAAGCGGCTTCAACTGTTGTTATTTTGTCATCTGCAACAGTGTCACAAACAATTATTCTTTGTTGTCTTCCCCAAGATTGTCTCTTATTCCCTCGTTTGAACAATAGTTCATGCTGACTTGCGCAATGATTGTGGATATATGATTGTATCGATTATACTTTTAAGAGTTGAGCCTTTTAAACACTCTTTCTCCTGCATATATCTGCTATTAAATCGAAGATGTGCAAGCTTTATGACAACTGAAAAGTCACATTTATCTGCTTAATACTAACTGTTCATTATCAAGAAATGATTTCACTCTCATCTTCCATTTTTGCAGCCGTGCGTTTCAAAGGTTTGCCGTGAGGACGTCAAAGCAAATTGAGGATCTTTCTAACAAGGGTGGAAACTTTACTGTTTTTGCTTCATTGATTTTGATTTTACTTATGGTATTTATTGTTGAGTGGGTTTAACTTATGCTAATAAGATTGGAATTGTCCTGCAGCTGCGCAGAAGAAGCAAGAACTTGCGGAACAAATGAAAGATCTCTCCAAAAATTTTGATGTGAGATGCTTCTTACAACTTATATCTTTTTATTTTGAATAGGGTAGACGTATCCTCATACCTTATTCGATCTTTTTACAGTCTTTCAAGAACCAATAATTTGGAGTGGAACGTGTCACTGCAGATTCTCTGAAGATTTGTTCTATAGTCCTTATCTTGTCTATTGAATAATCGTGACAGTAGAATTTGAGGTCAGTTTTTGGTTACCTGGTCACCGTTGCCTGTGATTGAAGCCAGGATGGACTGATCTCTGCCTTGGCGTATGCAGTTGCATGCTTCTGAATGTGTACCTTTTTTGTCCCGCCATAAACACCACTTTTAAATATGTCTTGAAACAAAGAATTGGCAACTCAAGAACAATAAGAAGTTTGCTTTCGATCGTGGAACAGAACATACCTTCTATATGCCATATGGATCATAGCAGATCAGAGGAATTTTTTATTGGTCGTACTCAAAATTACACCCTAATGGCCTGATGACAACTTCAGTCTTTACATGTATAAAGTTACGATGGATGCACTTCAAGTTCAAACAATAGAACACAACAAAATTGCATATACTGATGTATTTGGTTGTTGAATTTTAATTAATGTTCAATACATCTTAGGAGAATTGGACCGGATAGATCGTTTTACCATCAGAAATAGGTGAGTTTGAAGTTTTAACGTAGCCATTTTGGTCTCTTAGTTTTGGAAAATTGGATCTAAAATGTCCTTGTTCCTATTTTATGGAGGGAAGTAGTTGGGTTATACAAAGATGGGTTTAGATTGATGAAAAAAAATCTTGTGGTCCAAAAAACGGAAATGGCTAAATTAAAATTTGTACTTATTTCTAAAAACTTTTAGGAGGTGTTTGGGATAAGGAGTGGAAGAGGGGAAGTAAGGAGTTAGTTGTAAACTTCTAGACTCACATTGTGAAGAGTTGATAAGACATCAAATTGATGTTTTTTAATAGTAGGACCAACCAACTCTTTGGCCAAAGGAATTAAGTTTTCAGCTTCCTACTTCCTCACTCTTACTTTCAAACTCCTTGGACCAAATATGGTGGTAGTTGCAATTAGATTTTTAAACTTTCAATTTTAAAACTTAAATCGTTAACAATTATATAAATTTTAAAATTGAGTCGAATTAGACCTTCAAACTTGTGTAAGTTGTAACATTTATATAATATATAAGTTTAAAAGTTTAACTTTTAGTTTTTGTTTATCCAATTTCTATAATTATTGTGAGGTTAAGGTTTAATCTTAACACTTAAGTCTAGAAGTCTAATTTCTACGATTAAAAGTTTGAGGGTCTAATTGTAACTACAAATATATTTGAGAAGTTGGTTTTGCAAGAACGTAATCATTCACTAGTAAGTTTGATTCTCTTTTTTATCTCCAGATAGGAGACAAAATCTTTTTTTAAAAAATAAATAAATGAATAAAATTGCATATTAACGCCAACCCTCTATATTCAATAAACAAAATTATTCTAAATTCTCCTCCCTCCTTTCCGTACACACCGTTCTCTTATTGCTCGCTTTCAAACGTTTTAATGCACATGTATGAGGCAACGTGCGGGAGCTTTTCCATTTATGATTCTTGGTGGATGCTATTTATTCATCGTTTAGTTGCAAGTTGATTAAGCTTTTCGCAGGGTAGACTTGCACTCTAATGTTTCTAGAAGCAATTGGTAGTCTTCTAATAATAATGCATAGAATCATTTTGCAATTTTACTGATTTCAAAAGCTTTTGTCATTTTTTAAAAATAAAATTTCTATTTTGCTTCTACTCTTGCGAGGCCAAAACAAAAAAGCAACGGATCAAGATAAATGAATCGAGCGGCGAAAGATTATGTTAAAGAATTATAATCAACGCCTTTTATCACTTTGATGACCCAAAATTGTAAGAGTCAACCAATTATTCCCTAATTTATTTGGAAAAGTTTTACCATTTAAAATTTAAATTAAATATCGAGAGTTTTTACAATACATAGAGCTTAAAAACATTACTACCAATTCCGATCCCATCGTTTCACAACATTGTAAAGATCAAATAGTCAAGACAGAAACTCTAAAAACTGTCAGAACAATAAAATACCTTTTTTCAAAAAA
>QLSR01000645.1:2915634-2937762 GCA_031780015.1 Citrullus colocynthis
AAAAAAAAAAAAAAAAAACAGAAAAGAAAAAAGGTTAACTTAAAGCATCCATCAATCTTCTAAAAATTCTTAGGAAAGATTTATTAAAAATGCACAAACGTTTCAAATTTAACATATAGATGGATATAGGACATCAAAATAGTATCAACGTGAATACAAATCATAAGACTCATAACCTAGTGTTAATACATTTTAACTAAAAAACAACTCATTTAAAAGTAATTTCTATAATGTTGTCTTAAAATATATTTCAACATCCATTCTTTCATTCTTCAGATCATTCACATCACCACAAAGCATAGAAATAGAAAGAGTTTAGCTGTCGGGCTGAATTAAAAGATGGTTCCATGAGCAGATAAATATGGACAACATATATAAGGTTTAAGGACAGCAGAAAGGAATGAAAAGATTAGTAATGAAAATAAATTTAGGCTAATTCAGTCGCACATCTCGAGTGACAATCAACGCGTCCATGGAGTCCGAAATGAAAAGGTAAGTATGTCGACCATACAAAAGAGAAGTTGGATTCATTAATAATACCCAATAAAGAACGTTCACCACTTTAATCTGCCAGCCATACTCACCTTGCTCATTGTATACAAATGAGATTCAACGGTGGGGGCAGAGCCAAATTTGAAGAAAGGAAAAGGCGAGGAGAATTTCTATTTTTTTTCCTTTTTTTAAGGGTGTGGTTGTGGGGATGTTCATTCTTGAGATGCAGCACCATTGGCTGTGGTATCCATTGGCTCGGCATCCGTAGGGTCCTCAGTCTTATCTCCTTTCTTACCTGCAAACCATGAAGTAAAACTGTGTCAATGCCAGAAAAAATGTTTTATTTCCCCAACTGAAACCAACAGACTGAACCATTAAGCAGATTTTCGTATGCAACTCGAAAGCCATTGGTATGTTTCGATGCCGAGTGAACCAACGGCTGGTCATTGGATACAGTTTGAGTACAAACCAACATTCAACCACTAATTACAATAAAATAAAATGTGGGGTCTTACGAAAAAGTTCAAAAAACTTGAGATAGATCTTTTGATAGCTAACCTTTCTTCTTCTTTCCACCACCCTTTTTCTTTGTCTTCGTGCCCAATGCTAACCATGCCTTGATTTCAGGGTCATCTATTGTTTTTGTAGGCTGAAGATCTTGCAGAGGATGAGATGTGACTCGGTCGGACCCATTAGGCATCAGCAAAACAGTGAATTTGATATGAGCAACGTAATCACCTAATAAACACAGAATTTAGTTGTGCAAATCAGACATCAAAAAGCTTAGGCCAAAAGGCAGCTCAGACATTAGAAGACTCACCAGGCTTCTCATGAAGAACAGGGTATGGCTGCAAAAGATCATGGTTAACACATTCCACCAATCCAAGCCGAGCCCTTTTCTCTTCCAAAGCCCTGCAATTATGAGATTATAAATATAACAGTAGATATGCAGAAATGAAAATCATTCACAGTATTCATATGAGAAACATCACAAACCTTGCTGTGAAAGGCATTATAGGAAACTTCTGAGTTATTTCACTGAAAATAAATCTAGAGGCTTTCATCTTTAAATGATAGTTCCTGTCCACAGCTCTCTTATAAATAGTTGTCTGCTTCTCATCCAACAACTTAGGCTTTCCTTCTCCTGTGCTTGTAACTATATCTATTGAATACACCTCATTCTCCTCAAATTCTGCCTCATCAACCCTTGTCTCAGGATTGGCAACACTCAATACAACCTTATTCCCATCAATCACAAACTGCTTCAGCTGATGGCTAAGAACACCTTCGACAATTTTGCAGTCATAAGATGCAGCAACCTTTTGAATTGCTTCTGTAACATCCTTGTTCTGGAAAATAAAACCTTGTCATAAGAATTACAACAGAAATAGAAAACAAAATTAATAGAGAATTGACACACGTGACAAAGACTTTTTCCTCAACTTTTCCATAAGGCCACACATATGGTTATTTCATTGGCAATACTCAAAAAAGTTTTGGATAGGAGGCAATACTTCAAAATAAATGAGTAAAACATCTTAAATATGTGATTTAAAGTTTTGCTTATTCCAAGTTCCTCAACGGCTAAGCGTTGAAATCAAATCACCAAAAGCTCATGATACTCTATCAGTGTAACTATGACATAGGCTTCATTGGATGCAATCCATAGCCATTGTAGTTATCATCAAGTAGGGACCATGTTGCCATGCAAAGCAGTCGAACAGAAAGAATACTAACAGATGGGATTTTTTTAAACCAAAAAACAAGAGAGGAAATTGCTTTTCCCGGGTTCCCAAGCCTTGTATAACAAAGTCACCTCAAGTCCATGACACTCTATCAGTGTAACTATGACATGAAAAGGCTTCATTGGATACAATCCATAGCCATTGTAGTTATCATCAAGTAGAGACCATGTTGCCACACACAAAGGCGCTATGGGAAAAAAAAAAAAAAGTTCTAATAAAGATGAAGTTTTTTATATGAAGAAAACAGGGGGAAATGTTGCTTTTCCCAGGTTCCAAAACCATGTATAACACAGCCACATCAAGTCCATGATGCTCTATCAGTGTAACTATGACATGAAATGGCTTCATTGGATGCAATCCATAGCCATGGTAGTTATCATCAAGTAGAGACCATGTTGCCGCGCAAAGGCAATGTAGGAAAAAGTTGGATGTTTATATCAAGAAAACGGGAAAAAGAAAGCCCACTGAGCTGTATAAGTATATTTTCTAAAAGGCAAGTTGTTTTAGGCACCTCAAAATGGATGTAAAAAAATAGCACAAAGAAACCATAATAAGACCACACTAATACAATTTGGGCCAATGTTGGACATAACAGGTTTGACTATAGATAGCATCCTACCTAATTTACTCCAAATTTGGCCCGAATCCATGTAGGCAACAGGGAAAAGAGGAAATCAAAAGAACCAACTGATTACCTCGGCAAAGTTGCCTTTCCATTAAACAGAAAATTCAACTTTCATTTCATAGAAATTTAACGTATCTAAAAATTCACAAGATATTTGAAAAATATATATTATGATCTAGATTGACCTGAAAGACTCAAATGATTATAGAAAGCCCAGGTCCAAACGAATTAAAATTTGTAATTTCAATAGCATAACAGGTTACCTTTTTTCCAGGTCTCACAAGCCTCAAGGCAACTTCAGCTGCAGTGTTAGCAGCTGCAATTACATCAGCAGCTCTTCCGGTAACGGGACCTTCTTGAAGCACATGAGTATGAGCGACCACAGCAATAAACCCATCAATATGGCAACCCAAATCACTGCAATAAGGCAAGATTCCACAAGGGTTTATCTTCCCATCATAAATGCAACAACCAAATTGCCTAAATGTATTAGTTTAGCTTACATCTTAACCATATCGCCCTCTTCCAACACTGTCTCGTCACTGGAAAGCGGTGAGAAGTGACATACAGTATTGTTAACAGAAATGCAAGTTGGAAAAGCAACGCCTCTTTCAATCTTCTTCTTAACATTCTTGTACATATTGCCAGTTTGTCTATACGTCCAACCAGAATAAAAAAAATAGAGAGAAAGTCGCATTCAATAAGGCAGTTGATAAAATACCAAGAATAAACGCGATGAATAATAAGTCAATAGATTTTTGAACTTTAAGAAAACTAAACTCTTACTCCCTAATGAAGGAATCCCCTTTCTCGCAAATGTCAACAATCTTTGCTTTTGGTTTGCATTCCGATATCACCAACTGCAATGCCTCTGTAAAATTACCCATTTGATCACTTAAAAGACTCGTTTCCACATAGCACAAACCAATTTTCAGTATAAACATCAGCCCAACCAAAACTCGATCATCCAAATCATAAAGTCACACACCAAAAGTGAGATAAAGAGAGAGAGAAAGAGAGAGAGAGTTACTGTTGACAATCTCAGCGGCGCTCTTGTATTTAGTGACTACTTCAGGAGAAGTAAGATCGAGCTCCTTCTCCTCCCTTTCCTCGTCGGACATCATCTACGCTGGCGAAGAACAAGCAGTCGGAGGGATTGAAGACGGCGGGGAGAAGAAGTGAAGCAAATTAGGATAACGGTGTGAAGGTTGAAAGAGAACAAGAGGAAGGAAGCAAGGAAAGTGGCTGAGACCGAGTATAAGGATTTAGGGTTACAATCGGTGAGGCCGCGCTTAGATTACTTTATATAAGATTTCATTTCCAATTATGGTCTAGGGTTTTTGGTTGTGATGTGTGACCTTCTTTGCAATGACGCTATGGTCGGGTCCCACCATTTGGGCATTTTACGGTCATTTTTTGTATTTACCTTTCTATTTCCTTTATTTTGTTAACCAATTAGTTCTTTTTTTTCTCTCTCCCTCTTTCAAACCTAGCATGGCTTGCATCTTGAGTTGGTATTCACTCTTTTAACAAGTGTAATCGTTTTGTAATTCTGTTGCTCACTCTAATTTTGTTGCTCATCCTTCCTCTTTTAGTTTGAAAGATCGCAAACTTGTTCGTTTTCTTTCATTCTTACCCTACTTAGGTGTCTTCGACTCTGAAGGAGGATTATGTTTGTTTAGTTTCAATGAAGTTCCATGAAAGAAAGAAACGAAATAGTATAATTTAATTGGCACGTGTTGGCGATCAAAAGGTCTACAATTGATTCTCTCCACCACTGTTACATAAAACATTAGCTTCTTTTAAGACGTGATTTTGAAAAATAATATTAAGGTAAAACTATCATTTTAATGTATGTATTTTGGTTTTATTATATTCTAGTAATGTGATTTCCATTATTTAATATTCATACTTTCAATAAATCTTAAACTTAGTCATTCGAACTTAATCTCAAAATATTGTATATTGTATTTTTTTCAAAGAAAGAAAATTGTTTAAAAAATGAACATGGGCTAATTTAAGATTTGTTAAAATGTACGAAAACTAAATTTGGACATTTAAAAATATTGAAAATAAAATGAACAAATTTTAAAGCAGAACAAAAGAACCAAACTGATATTTAAACTATAGCATGTGTACATATAATTTTAATAAATGAAAATCTTCTCTATAATTTGTCTTTCAATTAATTTTTTTCCTTTGTAACATCAATTGCCAAAAGCAATATGCAAACAGAAAAATTTTGGGGTTAGAAACCTGAAGTCTTGTAGTTCTTGTTGTGGATAATTTTGTAGATAAGGGTAGGATCGACATTCAAATGACTAGCCAAAAACGATAACCTAGGACCAAAGGGGGCCAGGAAAAGAAAACATTAGGTTGAACCCACAATAAAATTGCTCGGCTTTGGATTTGGCCAAACAAAAATGGTATGGATCCAAAGGGAAGAAAAAAAAATATTATAAGTTGGATTGTTCGTCTAAAAAAGGCCAAGTTTGTTTTCCGACCAAATTTTTGCATCAACCATTCTCATTAATCCTTCGTATGTTGCACATGAAATCAACCTAGTATAAGCATCATTTTCTAGCACAAAAGTGATATATTAGTCCTCATTTATTTTTTCTAATTGTTTTTTCCAAACCATCTAGAATGAAAGAAATGCAAGGATTTAGATCATGATTTTTCATATATAAATGAAACTAAGGTATCTCCTTTGTAAAGGATTTCGCCATAAGCAACAAACAGCCTGAAGTGGCCAAATAAGGCTTAGCTGATCTTGTTACTACATAATCAACTTGAACAATTATAATTTGACCCAATTTTAGGTGTGGTCTATTTTTTGCTATACTTACATTATAAAAATAATAATAATAATAATAAATAAATAAATAAACTGTCCAAGGCTAATTCTTTTAGATATTCGTCTTGTGAAGTCCTAATCGACGACATCCTCTTTTTCATGCAATTCTATATTGGTGTAAAAACATGTTTTTTCTTTCAATGAATATCACTTAAGCTCTCTTTTCCCCAATTGAGAAACTTTTTGTAACATCTTTTGGATGAGATTTCTCCCCTATGTCAATCTCATACTTAAAATTTAGAAAGAAAAAAAAATTTGTGAATGGTGGGGTAAAATCAAACTTGCCTTGATTAACCATTGACACCAATTTGCCACCAATATGGACCAAAAGATATCATAACGTCCATCATACCATAAAAATTATAGCACCTACTACCCTCCAAAGGAGGTGACTAAAAAATAGTTTTTAATATGCATCCTAAAAGTAGCCAAAGCGAGCATAACTCAACTAACATATGAAATGTATTAGCGATCACAAAATCTGTGGTTCGAAAATATGTATCCTAAAAGTAGTTGAAAGTAAATATTAATTGATGAATATGTATCCTAGAAGTAGTTGTAAGTAAATATTAATTGATGAGTTATGATACTTTTATTAAAAGACCAAGCTCACAACCCTATAATTAAGAATTCTAGCACGTGCTTAGTTAAATTAGTTAGCATAAAAAAGATCCAATGGAGAAGAAATTAGTTAACATAAAAAAGATAAAATGTAGCAAAGTTCATATAAAATATACAGGGCACAATATTCTAAATACCACCATCTCAAATGATAGTTAAAGCTACTGCTTTGCCAATTCATGCTACTTCAAGAAATAAAGAGAAAGGGTGCCATGGAAGCTCTCATTAGTCAATAAATAGCATTTGTTCACCCTTTTCGTTAGCTTGATTCTTTTTATTCCCTTTATGTTCTTTCATTCTTTTTATCAGTGGCTGTTTCTAAATTTATTTATTAAAAAAAAGAAAAGCTCAAATAGTTGATACCTACCGAATGGTTAAATAAAAGTGACGCGTGATGAAAATTAACGGCAAGAATTCAAATTGAGGTTTTCAACTATTAAGGAGTTTTCCAACTATTAAAGATTTGTATGGGAATGATTATAAAATTGTTAAAATTTCTTTCGTCATTTTCAGACTCGCGTAGAAATATACTTTTTATCATTCAAAAATAATTTTGATGATAAGGGAATTAAATTTATAAATGTGAAATTAAACATTAAATTCATGATTAAAGACATATTTTAAAACGAATTTAAATAGGACAAAAATGATTTTAACAATCTCAAAATCACTACCAACATATGCATGCTAGAGAAACTAACAGACAGTATTGAGTAAAGCAATATGTTGCCATCTGAAACATAAATGTGAGATGCGGAAGCATTACTTCTGCAACAAAATGATTCCTTTATGGTAACCATGCATCCCTTAGAATATAGCATACAAGAAATGTCATGAGACCAAGTAAAGTAAAAGAAAGATTAAGCTAACTGTTCCTTGAGGCCAACAATGGTCCTAATCAAGCCTTAGGAAGTTTCCTAGTTGCTCTAATAGATAGATTCCATATACATATATACATTTGATAGAAATGCATACTAAACTAAATATATGATCCACAAGGAGAGAGAGTTTCAGCTTTTGACAAGTGAGATATATGCATAAAATCCATTCATCAGCTGCAAAATCAGAGCCCTGCATAAGAAAAATTGAACAATTGGTAAACTGAAAATTTTGAGTTACCAGCCAAACTCATCAACCATAGCCTATGTATATACAGAGGCAGCATATTTCAACCAATTCAATTATTGTTCATTTTCTTAAAATCCAATACCTTTGGATAACAATGTTTACCTGATACAAGACCTACAAGAAATTATGTTATTGAGTACAAAACAACATCTACCATCAATAAGTCTTGGTACTCCCAAGGAATCCAAGAATTGTGACTAAAGAATAAGCACTACTCGGACACTAAATTTCAAAGGGACTACTAGTCTAACATACTTTCCCATGTCTACCAATTTGATCTATTTGAAGACATGAGGCGCCAAATCTTCATGGTTATTTGGATGGTGGCTGAATCAGACGCAGGAAAATGGAGGCATGCAATAAAAGACGCTAATTGGTTTGCCTATAAAACAGATCTTGTTCGAGTAGGGTCGCGTCTGGAGTGCACTTAATAGTAAACCAGTGCCAAAAATATGCCTAGTATTCATATGGGAGCATCATAAAGATGTCTCCTCTCATACAAGCCGATAATTTGATCGGCCACAGCCCACACAATGGCCTGCCCTGGTGGAATCCTCATGAGCCGGGGCAGGAGCCCTTTCCATAAAGCAAGAAGTCCCTCCTCTGCGTATATAGTTTTGATAGCATGGAACATGCCATTGTACTTGAGTTCACCTGCGCCTCGGCTTTGGGCCATTAGCCTAGTTTTCACAACATCAAAAGGACCAGTGCATAAAGGGCCTGCCGTGCCTGCTAGGAATCCCGATACCATCGACTGCCATGGCTGGAGGACTTTTCCATCCCCTTCGTGTCTGTTCCAAAGAACAATATCAAAAGCATTCTTGGCAGTAAACATGGCAGCCTGGTTTGTACCATTGCGCATAACAGTTGGGGCAGCACCTGCCCAAAGTCCTAGGAGGCCTTCTTCGCGAATAATCATTCGAGCACAGTGCACTGGACCCTTATACTTGAGGAGCTCAGGACTCAGGCCTTTCTGCTGCTGCAATCTAATTTTCACCACCTACACAAGCAACATTCGCACCAATATGTTAGACATCCCACACTTCTTACTATTGGACATGCATGAATAGGGTTCAAGTTGAAACGGAACAAATTTACTAAACAAATCAACTCAGGTAGAACTGCTTACACCTTATTACAAAATGTTTAGATGGAGCAGAACAACCTCTTTAATTGACCATGAAAACCAAAAGACAGGTAAAAAATTTGAGATGGAAGACGGTCAAATGTATCTATAGTATGCAGCACAGTTGCAGTGTATCAACAAAGAGCAAGATAATAAATATTTCACTCTCTAAGCCAAAGTTTTCTTCTTACTCAAACCTTTGTACTTGAATCTAACTCACCGACATCTTTTTATTAGCAACATCATAATCTTGAGACCTTCTGTAAATGGACTCTAGATATAAAATAATTGCATAACTCTCTACTTTCGCGCAAACTTCTGCCTTAATAAGTTACTTCCTTTTACATAAAGGGGACACCAACTGATGCAAAAGAAATAGAAAAGATGAATTTTGACTTACAAGAAGGATAGTAAGTAGATAGGAAGACCAAGAATGGCGGTATTAAGGAACTAGGCATTAAATTAATTTGATATAGAGAACGGAAAACTGAGTTTCATAGTTAACCAAATTGATTGTGTGCACCGTCCAACCGACCACCGTAGCCTGGGTCAACAACCGCATTAAGCAATGGCATAACATAATAGTATAATGTTATCCCCTTTAGACATATGTCCACGTGGTTTTACTTCAGACTTCAGTTGTACCCCAAAGTCTCATACTAATATAAATAATTGTTATTTTACTTATATATCTACAAATTACTAAGATCGTCCCTTCCCCTATCAAATTTGAAACTTTGGTCCTTATCAGAATTTTTTATACTTTATAATGCATCCAAGATTAACCCATAGATCATACCAATCAAATCACTTCTTTTAAATTTGAAATGTGGGATTTGGTTGCACTCCCAATAACATTAATGGATTTTTGTTTAGCATTCTCCCCTACCCTAATTTAGCTGCTAAATAAACCCAAATGAAGAAAGTCAGCAACGAAGGGAAACCGTTGACAGTGGTAAAGAAACTGATATTTTCTATAAAGCTAAAAACATGCTTGAGTAACAACAACTCTGAAATGTTGATCTCATGAAAAAGAAGCAACCTACTACAAATGGCGTTTGGTAGAGTAAATGAAGCAGGCAGAGTTTCCACTGTCCGAATCACTATGAATATTTTTCTAATGTTTTGAACTTAGAAACATGATACTTTTAAAGGACAAATACCAAATCATCATTGATTCATTATATAGGAAATACTAAAATGGTAAAAGTGCAGAGGGGTAAGAGTGGGCTCTGACCCATATGAAAACTAATTAATTCCTATTCCTAACGTTAAAAAGGGCCAAAACACTGTTCACCACCAGTCCCAACCAAAAAGTAATATATTATATATATATCCTGCACAAGGAAAAGGCAATTCCAGGGCTTTAGTTGGAATCTCATTCTGCCATTATAAAACTAAAATCCATATTTTCCGTTGAAAACAAAGCCATCGATGAGCATTAAAAATTGATTTAAGTACATCGCCATTAAAAGAATCAGCAAAAGGTGTTTATATTATATTATATCAGTCCTGTCAGCGCTAACTATCGTCCACGCACGGTTTCCCATTGTTAAAGAGGAGAACCAGCGCCCTCAACTCAACCTTGAGACCAACGTTCAGAGCTAATGATTTTCAAATTCTACGAATTAATTTCATAATCACCCATCAGAGGATAATTAACTGGTTAGGCGTCCTTCCTCGGGAGAGTAATCTCTAATTCGATAATATAAAAAAGGGTATATAATCATGATGCCATATTCAAATCTGTCGAACATGAAACTGAAAGTTGAATTGTAGCAAATTAGTTGACAATGAGAAAGAGAGAGCGAGAGATGCAAACCGACCTCAAATGGAGTAACAATGACGAGAGCCTCCAATACTCCGGCACCGAATCCAGAAATCAGCCGAGCATGATTGCTGAGTTTTCCAGTCTCGGAATCCTTAAAGGCGGTCTGAAGCACCGCATTGGACCCCATGCGAAGCGCATATTTCAAGGTCAGATGCGTAGCGAACGGAGTCAATCCCTTCCAAAGAGCTCGAACTCCTTCCGTTCGCGTTACCGTAGCTCCACAGTTAACAATCCCCTTGTACGCCCCGCTCCGATCGAGCTGTAACCTAGTCTTGATAACGTCAATCGGCTGCAGACAACAGGCCTCCATTACTCCTCCGAGAGAACCAGAGATCGCCTTCATGTACGGAGGAATCGATTTCTTCGTCGATCTCTGTTCCGTATTCGACCTGCGAGCTTCCTGATTCTCCATTTTTCCGGTCTCGAAACCCTTAATCGTCGCTCTTTCCTCGGCCACCTTCCTCTGGCGTTGTGTTGTTATTACTTGTTACTGAAGCTCAAACGCCACTTGGGGATTTTATGCTTGATGCTTCGCTAATTGGTTACAGCTCGTGGGTGAATATAACACCATGAATGAAGAATTGATGAAGCTTACAGTTACGACGCTAATGGCGGCCGTGGAAGAACAGGTTGGAGCTGTGAAGCCTGACCACTTGTTTCGTTCTTATAAAGGAAAGAGAGAAACCTCCAAAAGAATTGCTTGTTGTTTTAATACAGGTTGTCCATGTGATATCTAAAAGAGATATTAAATCAGTCGTAATTTTTTGTTTCATTAGAATTTCGAAGAATAAACTATGTGAAGGGAAAAAAAAAGTTAGGGCACGAAATCGAATATAACAATGCTACTTTTTATGGCTAAAAATAGTTTCTTTTTCTTTTTTTCTTTTTTTTTTTATTCAATAAAAGTTTCCTTGCAATATTATTTTGTTCTTCTATTCTATTTTGATTGATGGATTTATAGATGATTTAGTAAAAATAATCTGAAATTTAAACTTTTAATCACTAATATATAGCATGTAAGTAGAGTTTTTTTTTTTATTAATTTGAAAATTTATGGAAAAGACAACAACTAAAATTCAACAATTAGAAATATAGAGATTATAATGTCCTAATGTATATGAACCAAAATTGTATTTTAATCTGAAAATTTTAATTTTACGGTCTTCTTCAACATCGATTTCAACTTTTTTTTTCATTTTAAGAATACTTTTAAAATATGGGTTGGTTTCATATATGCCTTCAAACTTTGAATTATTTTCTTTTTTAACCCTTGAAGTTTGAAATTCAAAATAATCTATGAAGGTTTTTGCCATTAAATTTATGGACGAAAAAGTTTGTAGAAGTTTACGTATTGCTTAAATGAACAAATCTAAACACGTATGAAAAACAAATTTTGAGTTTAGAATTAGTGAATAAATGAAATAACAATAAATTGGGTGTGTGAAGTTGAAATGAGGAAAACAAGAATAGGTATGGTTTAAAGATTTATCGTGTGTCTTTTATTTATTTAGTTTTTCCAAATATGTGTTTATCTGTTAAAATAAATTTCAAATTTCAAATGTTACGATGAAATTTTTAAAAAATTAACAGATAAACCAACCATATATATATATATATTTTTTTATCATCTAACCAAAAAAATTTAAACGATTTTAATTATTTATAAAACAAAATACTATGACTTTGAAGCGCCTGCCATCGCATTCCAAAGAAAAGGCAAAGCAATCTTTAAGAAAATGATATGTAGACCTAAAATTGGTACAAATTGGCATCCATATAATAATATGTTAAAAGAGTGTAAGACAAGCCTCCTCGTCATCCCTTACCCAACGCAGTATTTGAATCGATCAAATTAAGATTTAATTACAATAATTATAGTAATAAAATATTATGAAATTTTGTCATTTTTTAAATAGAACTCACATTGTTTTATTATTATTATTTTTTTTTTAAATGTATCCAAATTCTTTTAAAAGTTGTAATATTCCTTTTATATTTTATAAACGCATAATAGAAATTCATTTAAATGACTCTATTGATTTTCTATTGACTCACCACAAGCATAATTACGTTGCTCATGTCTGGCATCTCATACTCAAAATTTTCAGTATTCGGCTATCTGGCTTGAGGATCACCCTTTATGGGCAACTTTTGCACTTCATTTCGACTACTAATATTTTTTAGTTTGTTTTATCATGTTGTTGTAAAAAAAAAAAAAAAAAATTATAATGGACAAGATTTGAGACCCAAAAGTTGTGGTTGTGATCTAAAAAAAAATTCGGAATTGTCATACCATTCAAGTAAAACCCTATTCAACCATTTCATCTACCTCTTACTTTTTGTTTGTTTGTTTAATTAAGGAAAACAACAAATTTTTGTTGAGGACACAACATCACTTATCCAGGCAAGCTTCACAATCACTATCATTAAATTAAACAAATAATTAAAGTGCCTTTTGATAACATTTGGTAACTATTTGGTTTTTTATTTTTTAAAATTAAGCATGTTTATTCTTAATTTCTTACCACAATTTTCATACGTACCAAATAAAAAAGTTGAATTCTTAGCAAAATTAAAAAACAAAAATAAGTTTTTAATTTTTTTTTAGTATTCAAATATTATCGTGATTTTTTTAAATTTTGGTATGAAGTAGATAGTAACTTAAATGTGGGATGAGTGCTTGTATGCTTAATTTTTAAAAGTCTATTAATTATCAATTGAGGTTTAGGTGATGCTCAAGTTCACCTATTTAATATCATCTGTACGAGATTCATAAACTAAAATATATGGTGTAAATTAAAATTCATAAAGGAAACAAATGAGAAAGAAAAAAAAATTAATCATGCTTTAGTACATTGCCTTTAATCGTTTTCCATTTATGGTATTTGTAATTTTAAAATATTAATTTCATAACCTATACTTCTATTGTTTGTTCATAATATAACAGTACATGTTATTTCAAAATATCTATCTGATTCATATGTTTATAAAATTGATAAATTATTAATTTATTTACAAAATTTAACACAAATTCAAGACAAAACAGAAATTCACCTGGTTCAAAAACAATGGGATTGTCTTAGACTGTTTATTCATTATATGTCTAACCTTTGTTCACAAAAATTAATGTGGTTTGAAAATATATTTTTTTTACGATTTATTTACATTTAAAATTGACAATTTGTTATTAATTGGCAACATTCTAACACTTCCAGTACATAACAGAAAATTATTCACTACACAAACAGCAGCATTCTTGAAATTTATATTCTCATTAAATTTGTGATTGGAAAATGGTTGTTTTTAAATATAATAAAATAAAAAAAATACAAATATAGTAAAATGTCAATGTATGTCAGTGATAGACACTAATATTTTGTTATATTTAAAAGATACGTATAATAATTTTGTTATTTAAAATATTATTCATTGAAAAACGAGATTAAAACAAACATAAAGAGATAAAAGTAGTGATTCCTTAACTGTATAAGAACTACGACAATTTTTTTGTAAAAAAAAAAAAACAAATAAATAAATTAGGGAGAACAGCAAAAAAATTTAGTAAAAACAGAAAACAACTTAAATGTGATGAAAAACATAATAAAATATACCATTCAAACATTTTATTGTATTGGTTTTAGTTAATAAAAAATACAAATGGATCCATCCTTTATCTATCCATATAACGTAAGTAATTAATTAAGCCAAGAATAATAACTACAATTTCAAGTATTAACTTTGCCTGAAAGTAATTATAGCTTAACTTGCGGTCTAACATAAATTGTGTATGATCGATTTTAAAAAACACCCAATTTTCCATTAAGCTCAATTATATATATACCATTAAGCTCAATTATATATATATATATATATAATCCTCATGTCAATCTCGTTTTAAAACGATTTTCATATTGTAAAATCAATTTAACATAAAGATAAAGAAGTAGATGAGGTGGTTGAATAGAATTTTACTTGGTTTTAAAATAATAGCTTTTCCCATTTTTGAAGCTTTATTTTCCTTCGAATTTGGAGGGCTGTCCACGAACACAAAATTAGACTCGGGTTCCCTCCATCGACTGATTCGAATTAATATTTTATTTTCCGCTATTTATTAAATATTTTCGGTTTAAATCATAAAAACCTGATGGAAAAAAAAAATTGGTGCAAATAAATTAAAATCGAAATTCCGTTGCCGGGAATCGAACCCGGGTCTCCTGGGTGAAAGCCAGATATCCTAACCGCTGGACGACAACGGAATCTTCGGATTTTGTGTGAACAGATTTATATTATATATGTTATATATTTACAATATTTACAAAAAATACCAAAATATCACAATTTATCTATGATAAACCGAGATAAGTTATTCTAAATAACAAAATTACTTAAAATATTTACAAAAAATACTAAAATATTACAATTTATCTACGATAAACCGAGATAAACTACTGTTCGTATTTATCATAAAACAACAGTAAACTTTTGTTACATTTCTAAATATTTTAGTTCATTTTCTCATATTTGAAATCAACTACATATTTTAGAGAATATAGAAATTAGAAATACAGAAATTTGAATTTAGCTTAGGGACATAATGATGATATGCAGTTTTTTTTTAATATTACGGTTAAATTATATTATTTCCTCTATTTCAAAGACTGTAAATGATTGAAGTTGAAAACTTTTAAATTTGCATTTTATAGCTTTTTAATATATTTAACAAAAAAAAAAAAATCACGAATTTTTTAAGGAAAAAATTGAAATTTGTGTCTCATAAGAGGTTAATTTGTTAGATTTGTATTTATGATAAATAAACCAATAGTATATGTGTCATAATTAAATGGTTAGGGGCATAATTAAACATTTCCAAAATATCAAATATCAATTATACACAAAATGAAAAAAGTAAAAGACTTTCTAAATGTCGTTTAATCTTACATTTGATGCAACTGTTATTTAAAATAATAATAATACTACTAAAATAATAATTTNATTGGTGAATTTGAGATTGCCACAAAATGATCTAATCTCGACGAGTGACCTATATATATATATTTATTTATTGACAAAGGCCGAAAAGAAGAAGTATAAAGTTAATTCATTTTTTAACATTGAAAGTGAGATAATCTGAACCACAAATACAAAATAATAATAATAATAATAATAATAATAAATTATGAAAACAAGGTGTACATAATGTAGTCTAGATTGATATTGACTGTCATTACTATAACATCATAGTTTCGATTATTTTAAGAGAAATTATTACTGATAGAAAAAAAATATTATACCATTTACAAATATATAAAAATTTAATGGTCTATAAACGATGCTGATAAACCTTTATCGCTCGAGTAATAGAAGTGTATTCTGGTTTATCACTCAAACAAGAGGAGTCTATCGCTGATAGACAGTAAATTGTTTCTACATTTATAAATAGTTTGACTCATTTTATTAATTTGAAAACAACTCTTATTTTAAATAATTTTCTTCCATCATATGTCTTAGATTTAAAACACTCGTGTTATAAATCAAGGGAATCATTTCATTGGGCACGTTATTTATGCTTCTGAAGACATGCTTGCTTTCACTAATAGAATCGGTTAAAGCAATTTAAAAAATTACAAAAGTAATTAATTCCAAATACCTATCGGTAATATTTGACATTGCAATAGGTTTTTAGAATAATATCTACAATGAATTTCTATATTTCAATCAATTATACTCCAAAAATTCTCTCTTTTGAACTTTAAATTTTCACCCAATATAAAATAAGATAGTTGAACTGGCACAATACTTGTACTATCAACTTTGAAGTTTGAGATTTGATTCTACCTTACATATTTAATCAAATATCTTTGAAAAGTAAAATCAAATTTAGATCACATTAAAAAAAAAAAGTTATCATTTTTTTAAGCCAAATTTAGTTACTTAGTTTTTTCACAGTTTTTAAAATAAAAAAGTTGAATTGTTAGCCAAAATCAAAAATAAAAAACTTTTAAACAATTTTTTTTTTTTTTTTAGTTTTTAAAACTTGGGTTGATTTTTGAAAAAAAAAATCAATAAAAACTAGATAACAAAGCTTGAAATTCGAAGGTGGATGAAGTGTTTATAGGCTTAATTTTCAAAAATTATAAACCAAGAACCAAATAATTATCAAACCAAATCTTAGGTCCGTTTGGTAACCATTTGAGTTTTGGTTTTTTTTTTTTTTTTTTTTTTTTAAAGTTAAGCTAATAGAAACTACTTGCAACTCCAAATTTCTTATTTTGTTATTTACTTTTTGTCAATGGTTTATAAAACTAATTCTAATTCTGAAACTAAAAAAAAAAAATTAGCTTTTAAAAAATTCTTTTTGTTTTTTAAAATTGAATAAGAATTCAACCATTGTACTTTAGAAATATGTAAATTATTGTAAAAAGTGGAAAAAAAATAGACTTAATTTTAAAAACAAAAACAAAAAATGAAATGATTACCAAACGGACCGTTTTTTGAAATTTAGGTTGATTTTAATGCACTCTTAAAATGTAGATGACCAAATAAATAAATTAATAGGTAAAAATAGTATAAATAAACTTAATTTTTTTTTTTAAAGAAAAAAAACAATTTGTTATCAACCACGACAGCCAAACCTTTTGGATTCCATTCGACAAGGTAGATTATGATTTCAACAGCGCAGGCCCAATATGAACGAGTCCATACGGTAAAATATTGGGCCCGCCCATTTAAGAGTGGCGAGACAGGACGGGCTAACTGTTGATTTGAGATGTGACATACGCTAACTCTGGATTCTTATTGGTTAGATTTCGTGGTATGATTTCCAGCTGCCACGTAAGCAATGTCCTGCTTCGCTCAAAATCGAAGGCTCTGGATTTCTCCATTTTTCTCGACAACGGGAAGGAACCTATATTAATTTGTACTCATCGTTTCATTTCTCCCTCCATTTTTCCCATTTCCTAAATTCCTAAATTCCAATTTACAAACTCCTCAGTTGCAAAACTCGGTCGGATCTGAACATGGAGACTCGCTTAGCGTCGATCATCCTCATTATGGCGTCTCTGTTCCTCTTCCTGTTGTCTTTAGAAGCCAAAACAATGGACCCCTATAAGGTAACGAAGATTGTTCTGAGCTATTCTCCCATTGATGCATCTTGGCATTTGTTGTTCATCGACGTTTTTGATTTTGATGTTCGGCTTGATTTTCGTCTAATTATTTGTAACTTAAGAATTTTACATGGGTTTTGTTATGGAGTATCGAAGTTTTGTGGTGGTGTTACAGAATGGCTCATTTTTGTTGCGTTTTTTTGAAATTGTTTTCAGGTTCTTGGAGTTGAGCGGAATGCAAGTCAGCGAGAAATTCAGAAAGCTTTCCACAAGTATGTTCTTTAACTTCCTTCCAACATTTTGATTCAGTTTCATGTGGTTTTGTAGCTCATGGCAGAATTTTATTGGATATGCGTTCTTATTCACTGAGTATTATCTGGGATTGATATTGTGCTGGATTTTGTTGATTTTTCTATCTTATATCTCTGATTTGTTACAATTTATTCTCAAAGCTTCATTTCTGGGTTAGTCATCCTCACTTGTTAGGGTCTTCATGAATCCTTGGCAGGCTCTCTCTTCAGTATCACCCAGATAAGAATAAGAAAAAAGGTGCACAACAGAAGTTTGAAGAAATCAACAACGGTATACTACTTACTTTGATTGATTAATTTATTTTGCTTTTGCCTGGGATTTTCTGCTGCAGTTCATCTCTTTTCCCTTCCCTCTCTATCATTGAATTGTTGGATGACTTTTGGTTGAATAGTGTATATCTTATTTGATTCATGAAGTTCAACATTGGAGAAAAAACAATGCTGTCTTGTATTGATGTCATGTTAAACTACTACTACTACTACTACTACTACTACTATACCAAAATGTCTAAATATTCACTTTGCTCTTATTTGCTCAAAATATTTCTAGTTTTCCACTACAATTGACCTTACGTTTTCATTGTCCAGCCTATGAAATTTTGTCAGACGAAGAGAAGAGAAAAAACTTTGACATGTATGGGGATGAAAAAGGTAGTCCTGGATTTGGCCCTGGCTCTTCAGGGGATCAAGGTGGTGGATATACATTCTTTACGAACGGAGGAGGAAGACAAGGTCAGCAGCCCTTCGGCCCAAGCCAGTGGCAGAGTACTGGTGGACAGGGAGGTTCACAGTCTTTCTCATTTTCCTTTGGTGGGCCTAGTGGTTCAAATCCCTTCAGCTTTGGCATGGAGGATATATTCTCCAACTTTTTTGGAGGTGGCTTTAAGGATGGTGGCAATTTTGGTAGTTTTGGTAGCCACTCTGAGGCTCAATCTGGATCTAAAAGTTCCTCAAGCATCAAGGTCATTACTAAACAAGTGTTTAAGAAAGAAGTTGTGGACCAGGGAATGACTTGGCTTTTGTTTCCAACCACATCATCTTTGAAGGGGGTGGACCATGTTCAATTAATCATAGAGGAAGTTGCCAGTTCGTTGCAGGGAGCTTTAAAGGTGCTAGATTAGGAACTCATATTTCAAAGATTGAATAGCTCTGATGATTTTTCACTGTTCTCATCTTCTGTTTTACCTTTCTATTTGAAGGTTGGAAGAATAGATTGTGACTCAGAATCCTCTCTCTGCAAAGACCTCGGCATTTATCCTCATAGGACTCCCAGAATATTTGTATATTCATACATAAAAAGCATTGAGGGTTCTTTGGTAGAATACAGTGGGGATGTTGCTGTGAAGAATTTGAAAAGTTTTTGTCAAGAGCATTTTCCAAGGTTCTCACAACGGGTCAATTTGAAGCAGTTTGATTTTTCTTCCAGCAATGGAGGAAGACTACCCACTTTAATGCTTTTGTCAACCAAAAAGGATACACCTGTTATCTGGCGTGTCCTTAGCGGGTTGTTTCGCAAGCAGTTCAGTTTCTATGATGCAAAGGTATTTTATAACTGAGCTTGCTCGATTATCGCATTCTTGTATGGGGCTGTCAATTGGTGTTGGTTAATTGATCAGAGTATTTCCATTAGTGCATGAATTAAATTGATAGCAGTATCCATGCCATCATTTTCATGGGCTATTTGTTTGGTGGTTCATCATATTCATACCTTGATAACGAAATTAACTTTTATTGCACAGGTCACGGATGTTTCAGATCCTTCTATAAAGAAGTTAGGAATTGATGCCCTTCCAGCTATAGTGGGCTGGCTATCAAATGGGGAGAGGCACGTTCTTAGAACAGGGATTAATGCGAAGGACTTGAAATCTGCCATTGATGATCTCAGTAATTTGCTTAATGGTTTTGAGAAAAAGAACAGGAAGACGGCGTCAAGGCCAGCTTCCAAAACACAATCTGATTCTGCAGAGAATCAGATCTCCCTATTGACAGGGTCCAACTTTGATTCTGTCTGTGGGGAGAAGACTCCTGTTTGTGTTATTGGTGCCTTCAGATCTTCTAAAGCGAGGAACAAATTGGAATTGATCCTAAATATGGTGAGAAAACTTACATTTGCATATATGTACGTTTGCAGTTGAATCGGATAGAAATAGAACACATCTTTGTCATTTTATTCATGTTTTGGATTAGGAATTTCAAGGGCTCTAGCTTTGAAAATTCTAGCAACACCAATTCTGGATGGATTACTTGACTAGATTGCAATGATTAGGCCAAGTATTAGGAATCTTAATATAGTCCATAAGTAATAAACAAGGGAAGTTGCTGTGGTGATTTGTTATAGATAGGGTGAGTGGGAAAGGATGGGTAAGGAATAGCGTAGCATGGTTTAAGCTAGGGTGTGAGAACATAGGGAGCATCTATGCACCTCAAATTACTTGGGTTAACTTAGTTTTTTACCTTTCGAATTTCTACACTATTTTCACTTATAAGTAGTTGTCACGGCCTTGAATAGAATAGAATTTGTCTTATTGGTTGTACACTATGGTGTATTGAGTTCTAAGTATATGAAAATGCATGTAAGTTGCAGAGGAATTAATCAATATTTGTCTCTTGAGCGCATGTAAGTATCACAGGAATTAATTAATTTGTCTCTAGAGTGAATATGGTTTAACGTTGCACCAGTAAAAAGGCATTTGACTAATGAAATCCTCTTGTTTTTCCCAAAATTTTTCGTAGTTGCATAATCTAATCATTCCTGAAGTATTAATTTAGTCTAAAGCCGCTTCATTTTCGCTCGTTGATTGCTGCTTGGTTGTTTATAGGAATCCTATCAGGATATGAATGAGGATATTGGTAGGTCATTAAGGGTATGTTAGTAACCGGTTAAGGAGTTTGGTTATATATATAGTGAGTAAGAAGGGAGGAACTGATAATTATTTTGGCTAGTGATTTAGAGCTTGAATGGAGGGTTAAAGTAACTTGAATTACTTGTTAATGTTGTGAGTCCTTCACTTATTATATTGATTCTGGTTTTGGTTTCTATCAGTTATACCTTACATTTTCTTTGCTTTCTTGATTTAATCTTTCAGGTGTCTCAGAAGACATTGTCGAGGCGGCAGAACTCTATGCCTGGCTCAAAGGAAACGTTATCCTATGCTCTTGTAGATGCAACAAAGCAACCATCTTTTCTAAATGCATTTGATAATGCAGGATTCAAATCATCTGATAAAATATTGATTGCTTATAAACGTCGAAAAGGGAAATTCGCAGCACATCTGGGTGAAATAACAGAGGAAGAAGTCGAAAAATTTATCGGGTCAGTACTTAATGGGGATGTTACATTTACCAAAACCCGCCAGAAACCTATCTTGAAGTGAAAGGTCTGCCATTAACGAACTCAGACTATTTTTTGAGGTCTTATGTACATTTTATGAGTAGATAGAATAAAGTAAATATTTTACGCAGAAATTTGAAGGAAAAAAAAAAAAAAAACCCTGACTTTTTCTCCCCCACTGAGGTGCTTGCATTATGAGAAAATGCTTGCCACTGTATTTTGTGGGGCCTATAAATCTTTTGTTCTGTTCAGAATATGTTAACCTCCAAGTAATTAATATGGGAGGAACAGGATCTCTTAATTTAATTTAATTTCACTTGTATTTTTTTTTAACCAACTCAAAAATTTTGGATGGGTTGGATTTGTAATTTGGAAGATCCAAATAAAGTTTCTAATCCAACTCTTAAAATTTGGATTGGGTGTGAGTTATAACGTATATTTCTTCTAATTAGATGTAATTAAAAAGCAAATATTTTTATGATAATTATTATCAATTTTTTAAAAAAATAAATATCATAAAAATTTTAAAAGAAAATTATTAAAAATAAGTTCATAGAACCAAACTCAATTGAAATGGGCCAACTTTGTTTTGGGCATTGAATGTTTTGGAGTTGGGCCAAGTCTAATTCACGCAGGGCCCAAGGACCAAGAATGTTACTAAAGCTTTCGAGGGCCCAAATACTTTTGAAACTTCCCTATTCCCGGAGGGCCCAAATACTTTTGAAACTTCCCTATTCCCGTGTCTTGAATGCTAGTTTGTATTATATGGCTTGGACGAGTCCTACAATTTCCGAACATCTCGGAGTAGTCCACCTGGGAGGATAAGTCTCCATCCAGTCAAACAAAAGAGGCTGGAGATACCGTCGTAGGAGAAATATCAACAATTTTATTCCTTAAAATCTCATCGTAGAGTTAAAAAACTTCTAATGTTTACAAAAAAAAAAAAAAAAAAAAAAAA
>QLSR01000645.1:2943766-2987574 GCA_031780015.1 Citrullus colocynthis
AATTTTTTTTTTTTTTTTTTTTTTTTTTTTTTTCTGTTGAAGTACATGCATAATTCAAGATTTGGGTGATGTTTTTTTTATTAAAAAATAAAAATGGTGAGAAAATATGACACCGAAACTAATTTTAGAATAACTCAACTCTCAATCAAGACGTCAACAATTTAAATTTCTACTAACATGAACATAGCTTGACTTTTCCTTCTAATCCTTACGTCCCTCTCTATTATATATATGTACATATATATATGTACATAAAAAGAAGTTTTGAATGGTAACCATTTTTTTTTTTGTCATAAATTCATAAATTTATTGATAAAAAATAATATATTTTTTACTTATTTATAGTTATTAAATTTATATGAAGATTTATTATAAATCTTTATTGTTTGACGAATTCTAGACTGCCTGTGGATGTAGCTTATTTAAAAATATAAATGTCATGAATTTTTTTTTTGATGCGTTTAGGTTCCCCATAGGCCCTGCTTTCTCTTCTGTGTCCACTTTATGGACCTCTAAATCATCAATGTGGAAAGCCTTACCTTTACTCTCTGATAAGCTTGCCACTTTATAGCACTCCTAGGAGGCATCTTGGTTACCATGTATGGTCACCACACCATTGCTAGTTGGGATTTTAATGGTGAGATACCTTACTGAGGTGACGGCCCCTGTTTCAAACAACCAGGGCCACCCCAATAACCCATTGTAGGCTAATAGCATTTCTAAACTACAGTGTGCACACGTTAATCGTAATTGATCTTTTGGTCACTATTACATCTTACTATTTGACAAATCTTAAGTCGTCTAATTTAAAGTATAAATATGATTGGACTTCCTTTTAGTATTATAGAAATAAGGGATTTAAATTACAAACATTTTAATTGCTAACACAATTTTGTGATAGTTGAGTTAGACTCACTTCAATATAATAGGATAGATTTTTTAACAAATAATTAATCCATAAAACATTGCACAAAAAATTCTTATAAACAAAGTGTAAAAAATTGACAACAAATATTAAAATAGATGTCGTAGTTAGATATATAATAATATTTCTGAAATTAGTATCTAATCATCAGTTGATTGAATTTCGATATAGTAAATAAGATATATAAAATATTTAATTTTATATTAAAGTTCAAAACATACAGATGCCAAAAGACTAAGAATAGATTCCAGACAACGCTATATAAATATAACAAACAAAAATAATAATTAACGAATTTAAAAATACCTTTCCGAACCAACCTACTAACCTAATGTTTAAAGAAGTGAGAACTTTTAAAACCTGCCACGTTATTCCAACTTATATATATATAGCTACCTCAAATTCATTGATATTATATTTACGTCAAATCTATTAACATATATATTCTGGACATATACGGGCCACGCAATGAAATAAAATTTAATTCTTTCTTTTTAAATGTTCCATTAAAAATATAAAATTAACAAATTACAAGAACTACTGTGTCGTAATTACAATTATACCATCAAACTTACAGTATTTAAATTTTAAATGATAAAAATTGAATTCTCAAATTTATAAAATAGTGTAAGTTTGAGTACCAATTTTAACATTTATATAAATTTAAGGATGTAATTTCTATAATTAAAAGCTTGAGAGTATAATGAAAAATTGCTACTTCTGACCCAAAAATATTTTTATGGGACAAAACTAACTCATTTTTTAAAAACTTCTTTTTCTAATCTAGAGTTTGAGAAGTGGGTCCAGGTGGGAAAAAACTATCTTTTCAACACTCAAACCATCGTCTTTTTCTCTAAACTCTAAGGAAGAAGATGGTCTCAGGGTCTAAGGATAAGGAATATGGATTTTTTTGTAATATTAACGTCATTTCACGGACTCACCTTTAAAACTTTAAAAAGTTAAAAAATGGGTTAGAAAAATAAATTTTTTAAAAATATTAATTTTATCCCATAAAAAAAAAAATTGCCGATATCACACAACAACTCAGAAGGTCCAATGAATTAAAAAAATGGAAGACAATGGGTTCAAGGCGACGTGTGCGCAGCCAGATCATGACCCAACTGGAGCCGTTGGAACCCGCTGACGTGGACTATTCAGGATGAAGGCTTCGCCGAAATGCATGAAGAAAAATATCTAACCCTTATTTCGATAACTATTCAAAATTTAGGTTAAAATATAATTTCGGTTTCTATAACTTGAATTTTTTTTCTTTAAATTTTAGTCTTATATTTTTAATAAAATTTAAATTTGGTCTAGTTTATTGATAGTTTTTCAATTTTTTTTTATCTACCCTTATTCTTACTATAAAATTTGAAAACATAATCAAAATAAATTATATTTTTTTCATGAAATTTATTATTATTGTACAAGTTTTAGTAAAAATTAAATCAGACACTAGACCCTAAAATTAAGACTTATGAAAAGTATTGATTTAAATGTTTTGAGTCGATAATTTAAAAATATAAAGTTGGGAATAAAAATGTGGACTTCACAACTTTTAAAGATTTCACATTTCTACTCCTTATCCTAAATACTTCTTTAATTTCAAATTATCATTAAATACGTATTTTAAATTTTTGAGGTTAATTAATTTAAAACAACTAGGAAGCGATATTTTAAATTCAAATTTAATAGTGATAAAAAAAATAGAAAATTTTAATTAATTATAATCTTTACTCTTTTTTAAATATAATTTGTTTTCCAAATTTTTAATATTTCTCTCAACATAATGTTTCATGAATAGTAATCACAAGTCAAATTAAACCTATTATAATAGTAAAATTAGAAGTAAAATGGTTAAAAGTGAATTTAATTTAGGGATAATTGACCTATATTATTTATTTTATTAGCTGGAGATTCTATTTCAATTTCGATAATTGTCATAGAAAAAATAGTGAAATTAGAAATTTTCTTAACATATATAATTAAAAAAGTAACAATAGCAGAATAAATAAATAAGAAGTGTTGGAGCATAATTTATTTATTGAAACAAAAAATGATGGAGCATTCATTCATTTTTTTAAAGCATCATACAAGTCAATTTAAACATTACCCAACAGTGAAATTATAAAATTTCTGCCTAAAAAAAGTCTTGACGGTATATGTATAATAAATACATATTAAAATATCTGTTAGAAAGAATAAATTAGAAATGATTAAATAAGTTTTTAACGCAAATATAAAGTTGAAATTGAAGATTTTAGAGTACAAAATTATACCATTGCGTAAGTTTATTATTATTATTATTATTATTATTATTATTATTTCATATTAGTAGACTGCAAATATCTTGGCCAACTAGTGAAAATTCGTCTAATCCTACAATAGTTTTAGTATAAAAATTGATTATTGCTATCAAAATTCATTCTCTCTCACTGGAGCCTTTTTCAAATGTAAGAAAATTAACCAAAATATTTATAAATATAGCAAAATTTCAACATCTTTTTAAAATAGACCGTAATAGACTACTATTTGTGTTATAATAGACACATTAGTAGTCTATCGTAATTTAGAAAAAAAAGTAGATTATGATATTTTATTATTATTCATAAATATTTTTAAAAATTTTGTTTTTTAAAATAATTTTCATTATTTTCCATATTGTTATCGTTATTAATACTAACCACGGTGGAGTATTAGTAACTTGGGAAGGGAAAAAGGTTGATTTACTCGTCAAACGCCAATCACAATGATTACGGATTCCCAACCCATGAGAATCCACAGAGATCACCGCACTCCAAAAACCACTTTTTCTTTCTTTCTTTCTTTTCTTTTCAAAACCGCTTCTTTTATTCATTATTATTACTATTATTTTAGATTCTTATAATTTAAAATTATGTTAAATGGCTTGTTCTCTAAATTTCTCTTACCACTTGGCTACCCACTGCCACTCCCACGCCACTCCCTCTGTTTATATATAAACATCTTCATTTCCTCTCCATTTCATCACTCAAAAACCACCATTCTCTGATTCCCCAAAAACCACTTTTCTGTCTTCCAAAACCCTCATTGAATCACTCCTCATTCAATGGACACCAAAATCGGATCGCTCGACACTTGCAAACCCCCCAACAACGTCGTTTGTTGCCCATCCAACGGCTCTGTTTGCACCATCCAAAATTCCGTCCCCGCCACCGTCGTCAACTCCTCGGAGGCCACCCTCGGCCGCCACCTCGCCCGCCGTCTAGTCCAAATCGGCGTCACCGACGTTTTCACTGTCCCTGGGGATTTTAACCTAACGCTTCTCGACCATTTAATCGCCGAGCCTGCGCTCAATAACATCGGCTGCTGTAACGAGCTTAATGCTGGATACGCCGCTGACGGCTACGCTAGGTCCCGGGGCGTCGGCGCGTGTGTCGTCACGTTCACCGTTGGCGGTCTTAGCGTTCTGAATGCCATCGCCGGCGCTTACAGTGAGAACTTACCGCTCATTTGCATAGTCGGTGGCCCTAACTCCAACGATTATGGAACTAACAGAATCCTTCATCATACAATCGGCCTCCCTGACTTCAGCCAAGAACTCCGATGCTTTCAAACTGTCACTTGCTTTCAGGTACTATACAAGATTTTGTTGCATGATCCTTTATATTATTTCTTGTTTTTAGGTTGTAGATTAACGAGGTGATTTCTTGGTTTTTGTTTAGGCTGTTGTGAATAATCTCGAAGATGCTCATGAGTTGATTGATACTGCCATATCTACTGCCTTGAAAGAAAGCAAGCCTGTTTACATTAGTATTAGTTGTAATTTGCCTGGGATTCCTCATCCTACTTTCAGCCGTGATCCAGTTCCATTTTCACTTTCTCCCAAGTAAGTTCTGTAAATCTATTTAGATTATTGAACTTTGGATACTCTCTAAAGTATACAATTGATTCATAAATTGGCCTGGATTTACTAGGGCATACTTTTGTCAGGTTCAAAACACACGTCAATTGTAGTTTTTATATCATCATTAAAAGCGTGAGTGATTTTTTAAAATGTAAAAACTGATTTTAACAATTTCAGAATGACTACCAGACCTGCCAAGACACTCTACAGATCAGATAACCAAAGTTCAAAAAGTGTAGGACTACATTTATTATTGCATGATAGAGAGGAACTTAGCTTTGAAATTTATTGAATGGATTTCTGTGATGGAAACAGAGTGAGCAATCCACATGGGTTGGAGGCAGCAGTGGAGGCAGCAGCACATTTCTTGAACAAGGCTGTGAAGCCAGTGCTTGTTGGTGGGCCTAAAATGCGAGTTGCCAAGGCTTGTGATGCATTTGTGGAGCTTGCCGATGCTTGTGGCTATGCCTTGGCTGTAATGCCATCAGCGAAAGGGTTCGTCCCCGAGCACCATCCTCATTTCATTGGAACTTACTGGGGTGCTGTCAGTACCGCCTTCTGCGCCGAGATCGTTGAGTCTGCCGATGCGTACTTGTTTGCCGGGCCAATTTTCAATGACTACAGCTCTGTTGGTTACTCTCTTTTACTCAAAAGGGAGAAGGCCATTATTGTGCAGCCTGATCGAGTGACCATTGGCAATGGACCTACATTTGGCTGTGTTCTAATGAAAGATTTCCTTCAAGCACTTTCAAAGCGTGTTAACAACAACACTACTGCATATGAAAACTACCATAGAATATTTGTTCCTGAAGGCCATCCTTTGAAATCTGAGCCTAAAGAGGCGTTGAGAGTCAATATTTTGTTCCAACACATTCAGAAGATGCTCAGTCATCAAACGGCTGTGATTGCTGAAACGGGGGATTCGTGGTTTAACTGCCAGAAACTTAAATTACCAAAAGGTTGCGGGTGAGACATTGTTTGGAAATTTGGTAAACTCATTTATTTCAACCATTATGTTCAGGTCCTAAAAAGTGATTTTCCTTTTTGTGTTTGTTTGTTTGCAGATATGAATTCCAAATGCAGTATGGTTCTATTGGTTGGTCAGTTGGTGCTACTCTTGGATATGCACAAGCTGTTCCAGAAAAAAGAGTAATTGCTTGTATTGGCGATGGAAGTTTTCAGGTAAAAATTGGTTCCATCAAACTTTGATACTTGACACCATATTTACATTAACGAAAAACATTGGATGATCTTGATCATCCGTACGTCACAGGTGACTGCACAAGACATATCGACGATGATCCGTTGCGGACAGAAAACCATCATATTCTTGATAAACAATGGTGGCTACACCATTGAAGTCGAGATCCACGACGGTCCTTATAATGTGATCAAGAACTGGAACTACACGGCATTGGTCGATGCAATCCACAATGGGGATGGGAAGTGTTGGACGACAAAGGTAAGTCTGAGATTGAACTTGCTGGTTTAAGATATGTGGGTAGCAGGAATTCTGTTTAGTGAAGGAATTCGAATCCGTTGTTGCAGGTTCGATGCGAGGAAGAGCTTGTGGAGGCCATTGAAACAGCTACAGAAGCCAAAAAGGACAGCTTGTGTTTCATTGAGGTTATTGCTCACAAGGATGATACAAGCAAAGAGCTATTGGAATGGGGTTCAAGAGTCTCTGCTGCCAACAGCCGCCCTCCCAATCCTCAGTAGAAAACAAATAAGAAAATAATAATAAAAAAAAAACTTTATCAACTTTGCAGCATTTACTGTTCTCATTATCGTGTCATCTTTTTTTAAGGTAAAGAAAGTGTTTGATTTGAGATTGTATTAGAAGAAAAACGAAGTATTTTGTTGTGTAAATTCCTCTTAAGATTTTCTTAATGAGAACAATATTTTCTGGTCTTTTTCTTGCTTTTCCTCTTAAGCTTACAAAAAGAGATTTCTAATTGAGTGTTGCACGTGCTCCTCACGTGACGTTTGGTTAAATACAAGAACAAGAACGCCCAATCTACTACCAATTGGTTAAATTAAAAAAAGGTGAGATACATTGGTGGATGATCCTCCAAAAATGAGACTGCAAAACACTTCACTTGTAATAATAAATACTTTAATTCTCAAAATAATCAAAATAAATCACAATAATTGAAGCTTCGTTTCTTTTTTCCTTTTTTAATAGTTAAAAAAAAAAAAAAAAAACTATGTGGAAAGTGGTTGCAAATAAAGAAAATGTTTTCTTTCTAAAAGACGATGATATTTAGAGTAGTTTGAATAATTTAAAATCCAAGTGGCTGCAGAACTTTTGGTTTTTATATGAGGTTTGAAGATTTTGACTGGTTAAGTATCTATGAAGGGTTCTTTTCAAAAGATCGTCAAGCCACATTGCTTTCCACGAATAAATACCGGGAACCGCCGCTTATTTAGCACTGGAAATTTTAATTTATGTCTGATCAAAGTTTTCTTTCTTGAAAGATGCTATTTTTAATCCAAAGCTGAAATTTAAAGGTTAAATTAAATTAGTATTAACAAAATATTGGAAGTGTTTTCTAAAATAACAAATGGTTTTCATCACCTATATGAGAAAATAAATCAATGAAATGAAAACGATGTTTCAATTTGGCCTTCAAAATTTAGGAATCATTCTTTTTGTTTTGTGAACAAGACGGAGGCTTAGAAAGAATGATTAAGACCAATATTTATCCCTTTATTTATAGCATCTTGATAGAGTACAAGTTTGAAGAACAATTATTCCTTGACCAGGAATTAATGTGCTTTCACTTTTGGAAAAATAATATTCTTCCTAATTATTCAATGGTCAATGATTTTTTTTTATTATTTTTATTTTCTATAATTTCATTTTTTCGCTTCTCTGTATCAACTTTAATAATAAAGGCTATATTCGGTATTTCTTTAAAAACTTGTAAAAACATTTAAAATATTATTAGATACAGCAAACAAAAAGATTATAGATATCGCAAAATTTAGATCCATGAGTTTATCACGGAATATATTTTGCTATATTCACAATTTTTTTTACAATATTTTCATACGCTTAATTATTAGCCTTACACAAGTGTTACCCATTCCAATTATTATTATTATTTTTTTAAAAAATGCCTTTTTGGTTTCTTGATTTTGGGTGTAATTGTAACTTACTGACCCTTTTATGGCTAACACGTCGCTACGTCATGCATGAACATTTAATGAATGTGTTGTGAACTAAGAGATCACACACTTTAGATAAATGCGGTTTAGTTTATAAAATGCCTGAATTCCTGAAAGTTTATTAAACCAACATAGAGGAGTAAAAACGCTTTAGCGGGGTACCCCTTAAATCGTTAAGCAAAACCTCAAGAAAAGAAAACCGAACACAACCATATCAAAAACAAATAACAAACGGTTTAATGTATGCGATTACTACTACTACCCTACAAGTCCAATGCGCTATACCCTAGACTAAAGTGCGGAAGTAGTGTCAACTGTCCCATCGTACGATCACGGATTTCCTCGGCCATGCGCCTAGCCACCATGCTCCTTACCTGGGGAAAAACATAGAAAAGGGTGAGCAATTATACTCAAACCCACTACTGGGCCTAGCTATCACCCTTTTTGTCGTGTGCACCCGTGTACCCGGCATAGGCATAAGCGTAGGCATAAGCATAGGAAGCGAACCGAGGATACGCAGTGATTACATTTGTAACATGAACATAGGTGGTGATTTCGAGGGACACCCTTCGTAGCATAGTACATTAAGGGTACGGGGCATAACAAGTGAGGTAACCTGTAACATGTCATGGCATATCTAGTTCATCGCAGAGTTTCACAAAGTCATGGACACATAATTATACGTACATAGCATACAAGCTACAAACTTGGCATACTGAAATAATCATAGCAATCAACACCCAAGGCAAAAAGTTACACAATGACATTCAATAGTTCAATAACACAATTAGACATTAGGTGTCACTTAAAGTCCGGTAGTAAGTCTCTTACCTGAGTGAGACAGTGAGACTCAGCGACTCCCCTACACTGCGATAATGTGCTATGAAAGTTGTGTCGACGCGTCGCGGAGAGGGTTGAGGCGACGCGGCGATGAAGACTATGATGATGCGACGAAGTGCTGATCATGCGGCAAAATGCAGGCTGTGACGATGCGGCGATGGACTGATGGTGCGGCGATGTGCTGATGACGCGGCTACGCTGAAAGCTGCGATGATGGCGACGAGTGTTGATGACGGTGGTGATGAGTACCGCGATGACAGCGACAATGAGGGCTGGAGATGATGGCGGCACAGAGGGCTAAAGGGACGGCGATTGAGTGACGAGGGGTTGTGCGAAAAATGGCTGCCAAAGAGGTGATTTGAGGGAGGGATTGACCATTTTTTTTCCTTCTTCCCCCTTCTTCCCTTCTCCTAAAAACGCCCCGCGGTCAAAACTCACCCAGAGATCTTTCCCCAACCAAAAGCCGACTTCTCCTAATGACCAAGAATTTCCAAACCCCCCTTCACACTGCCTCCGCCTGCATGATTTTTTGTTATTAATATTATTATTATCATTATTATTATTTATTTATTTATTTTATATTAAGTGCGAGAAAAGTGGTTTACCTAAATTTTGGGCCGTTGCAGTAATTCTCATTCCATTCAATCCATAGGTTTCAAAGTTTAATACTTTTATTCCTAAATTTTGGGTTTAATTTTCATTTAGTCCCTAAGTTTGAAAATGTTACATTTTTATCATTGAGTTCTGAATTTTATTTCCTTTTAGTCACTAGATTCAAGATTTACACTTTAAATCTTAATTTTTTTACTACTTCTAGTCACTAATGTTAAAGTCTATTAAATAATTTAAAAGAATTATAATAATTAGTTTTCACTAATTTTCCATCAGCATTAAAATTTATTTCAAAATTTCACTTCATAATGTCGAAGATCAAGTATTAGTGAAAACTCCATGGTACAAATATATTGAAACTTATGGACTAAATAAAAACTAAACCCAAAATTCGAATAAAAATGTCACATTTTAAAACTTTAGGGATCAAATAGAAATTAAACTCAAAACTTAAGAATAAAAGTGTAATATTTTAAAGCATATTACCAAAAATGAAAACTCAAATTCAATGTTTAAGCTTTTAAAAAAGGGCATTTTCCCTAAATTATAATGAATCAATTAAAAAATTAACCAAAATTTAGAATTGAACAAAAATATAGTTTGAAGATTCCGTGCGATTAGATGGAACTCTAATCTTCAAAACTCTCGGAAAAGTACAGAGGTAGTCAGTCTGGTAGAGAGACCAAAACGTGATATAACTATCCAATTAATGCTTCCCGAGGCCATCAAAACTACAAAGATATTGAGGTCAAAATATGTGAAAGACGTTATGAACTAAGAAAGTGTGAAAGACGTTATGAACTAAGAAAGAAGTGTGAAAGACGTTATGAACTAAGAAAGAGGAGCGTTACTTGGCGCAGTCACTAAACGACCGCCCTCAAGTAGTGTGGACGGGAAAGGCGCTTGGCATTTGAAACTATGCGCTTTCAATTTGGGCAAGTTGGGATGAGCACTTCTGCATCTGTTGCAACGTAACTCCATAGACATTAAGCTCTCATCGTCCATGATGCTCGCCTTTCCATTGCTACTGACTTCGTCCATAACGGCAACCGAGTCTCTGAAGAAATCGGTGTTGAAAGAATTCCAATGCTTCTTGTTTTTCAGGTGACTGGAGTCGAAATCCTGGCTTATAACATGTAGGTGCAGTTGCCTCATTGATGGAGCCTGCAAGAAAGTAAACATAACACTTTGCCAATCAGAATTTCTTGTATATGTTTGATCCTGGCACCGAAATGTGCCACCAACCTACCGAGTGGTATCCAAGGCGAAAAACTAATGATGCATCTTCATGAAAGAACTTATCGATCCACTTCAAACCCACAGCGTGCATTGTCCTCAACAATGGAAGGTGTTCTCTACATACATCAGTTAGTTGATCGAGGCCTTCATGCCGAGCCACTACTAGAAGATGCTTGCGTGCCTGCAAAACAAGTTCATGGTTAAATCTTTTATCATTCAAAGAACAAATGCAATAATAACTCAAGACAGTTATTGACTCCAACCCAGCAATCAAAGAACAAGGGCAGTAGTAGAAGTAGAACTAAGAATGAAAATACCTTTGGATAAATATCATTCAGTATTACAACATCATCTGATGTCTCCAGTACAGTATCGCTATGTTGCTCGGGATGCATTGCAGTGTTGTAAAGTGCTTGTGCCCATGAACCCCAGTGCTTACTCATTTTGGGGACAGTCTTATTGTTGTTTTGGTTTAATGCTTCAGTTGGATCTTGAGATCCTTTCCATTTTTTGCTTCTTTCAGGATTTTGCAAATTCTCTCTCTTAAACTTGTGATGGCTGTCCTCAGAGTGCTTTTGTGGTTCTGAAGGTACTGAGCCGAGGCGTTCGTGAATTTCCTTAACCGACTTAAATTTGTCTTCTACAATTGAAATAAAGGCTTGAAATAAGGAAGAGTAAGCATTGCGAAGAAGTTTGCAGCCTTCATCATAGTCATTTCTGAGATAATTCGGCCTCTGTGGATTCATGTTGGGTCCAAGAACATGTATAACATGGGTTACTCCTTCCCTATTGAACAAAGGAGAAGTTGAAGGCAACGGAACGGCCACGACATTGCCAGGTTGAAGGGAGTTTGCTTGTTGTTTAGTTGCCACTTCCAGACCAGGACCTGCAGCACTAAAAATTGCAGCATTGACACCACCCCCTCCTGGTTTCAGTCGCCTGTGCAGAATATCTTTATTAAGTATATTCTTTGAAGAGATTGTAAACAAACATATCGCATAATAGCATCAATTTACTTCAAGTTTGAATGAAAAATATCATATAGGCCGATAAATCTGTTACGACCTATCATGGTGAGGGTAAAATTCAAGATCAAAACCTTGAGCATGCACATGATAATATCAAGGTTAAGTCTTAAGAATATCCCTATTTCTGTAGATCATTTTCTCGGCCAGCCACCTGGTGACCCGATATAATAATAGTTCAGAACGTAGGGCAACTAGAGAAATTATCTTGACCAGTTTCAAGGAATTCTCCCATCAAATGCAGAGATGACAGATAATGAGAGTATCATGACTTTCCCATACAGTACTTAACAATAAATGAACAATTATAATTCTAAGCACTGGAATGGAGATAACGAACATAAGTATGCCACAAGCATACCAGTTTGCAGCATTGGCTATAACATTGCACCGCAATCCACCTTCTGAATTGAGTTTAGTTATATCACCTACAAATGTAAAAAACTTGGTGGAACTAATATTTTTCTTAGCTGCTTTAGCTTTAGCCAAAGACAAGATCTTTGATCCACGACTCAAGTCTACCAGTACAAGTCTGGCATTTCCAAGCTTATCCACGAATTCCTCAACCTTCTCAACAATAATTTCAGCAGCTTTTTCATGGCTAAACTTGAAATCTGAAGTTGAAATAGATGGAAATGCAAGAGTTGGAGAATTGCTTTGAGAAATATCGTCTTCTAAGGATCTAATGCCTGGACATTCACCTTTCTCTGACTCTATATCTACATTTTTCGACATTGTGCAGGCAGACTCTTCCTTTTTATCACAAGAGTCGCTATTTTCCTGGGTAGTTTGTGGAGTTGGAGAATCCTTAACAGTATTGGCACTAGAACGCGTCTCAGAAGGTTTTTCTGCTTTCTTCAAGAACTTCATTATGCCAAGTTGTACTTTCTTGTTTGGATTCTTCTGTCCAAAACATCCATGTGGAAGCAAATTATGTAAATCAAGCGATTTGTACATATCTATAGCGGATTGAACATCAGTCTCATTGTGGCAAAAGGTTATGCGAGTGAACCCTTCATTTAGTTTGGGCAATTCTATCTTTTGCAGCATTTTATTCACAACAGCAGCAGCTTTTCCACCTGATAAGTTCCCTTCATGACCAGTCCGCTTCACAGAACGAGAAATACAGAGCTGTGCAGGAAGATCTAATACAACGGCATGTACATCTACTTGAGGGCCACCGAGCTTCACAAAATCAGCGCGCTGCTCTATTTCAAGATTGCACCTGTCCACAAATACACTCTTTCCATTATTCAGTGCACTGGCTGCACTCTTTAAGCACTGGGCTTTGGTTCCAGACTTTCCATTTCCAATGGTATCCTGAAAAAATATAAAATCAACCTTCTTTTATGATATTTCAGAAGTGAAAGAACATGTCAAAACACTACCAACTCAAACTCATCATATTTGAAAATGATTTAGAGTGGTTTTAGAAAAAGTCAAAAGACTTTAAAGTGTTTGGTAACGAAGCACTTGTAGAATGACCCAAGTGAATTAAGAAAGCACTTAAAAATACTTTTAATCAGAGTGTAAAACCAAGACGCCTGCCGGTAAAAAATTGCAAGAATTGACGCAACTAAATCACTTCAAGTGTGCCAATCTCCGTATTCTAAAGTATGAAACTGGAAACGAGCTACAGTGTTCTTGAAGTCTAAAGAAGCATTTCATCAAACAGATAGCATTCATTGTTAGAGAAAAACCTGACAGATTCGAACCCAAGGGCGAGAAGAGGAACCCATTACAAGCTCGCAGAAGGTGGATTTGCCGCTTCCAGGTGCGCCCACTAATATTACCATTATGAGCTTCCCTTGCCCTTCCTTTCCTTTAAAACACAGACACTCTTCGTTACGAAAATCGCAAAAGAAAGAATCTCAATAGTTTACGACCAATCTGAAAATCCGAAAAAGTACAGAATAGAAATAGCCTTACACCTTTGGCATTCGAATTTTCGTCGGTATCCACGTCCATTTCTTGATTAGATTTAGGTCTTCCTTTTAGACCCTATCAATCGCCATTTCAGACGTTCGCGCTGCCAAGGAGTGAAGCTTGAAGAATACGCCACGGTCAGTTCCCTCCCCAAATTTCCTGCTACGAGAGTGTTTGGTTACGCATTTAGCACGTCCTTGTATCGGATAAAATCGTCAGGGTTCAGGGTTTCTTTTCAATTTTCAATTGTTAAATTATAAAAAAATATGGGATTGTTTTTTAATATAAAAAAATGAATTAAAATATTTATCAATATAGCAAAATTATATTAGATAGATTGTGATATTTTGATGTTACTTGTAAATATTATTCAACAGTTTTTATCATTTAAAATAAATTTTCTTATTGTTTATTCTTTTTTTATAGAAAAAATGCTTCTAATTTATGAGGCATGTACGAGTGTATAAGAGATCAAGAAGTCTGTAATTTCAATCTCCTATTTTTAATGTACTAAATAAAAAATTTAATTATATTTTAGAACTTTACAAAATTTTATAAAAGAAAAGCAATTCAAAAAAATTTTGTTCTTTTTCAAAATAATCCTGGTAGACTTTTGTCATTAAATTGAGAACCTAAAGTTGAAAGGATGAAGAAGATAAAGTATGACTTCCAATTTATGTATCTTCATTTAGTTTTATGTGTTGATGTCAAAATTTGGATAAGAGAAAACACACGTTCAATAAATTTGTAATTTGGGGGGAAAAAATTATGACCTAAAGTTTGAATATTAGAATGAACTTACTTCTCCAGGCGCATGAATTAGGTCTTTCCCCATAGAATTTCAAAGTTGTATAGGGTTATCCTTTGACTCATTAGGTTGAGACGGGTATGGTTTGTGTTTTATTAGGGTTGGCCTTGACATGTGAGGCATACTCCATTGGGTATTTGGTGGTTAAGGTTGAGCATGCTAGTTTGGTCCTAAGTTGCTACTTCTGGCCCCAATCTTGTTATCTCCTTGATTTTGTCATTTTTGTTTTTGTTTGAATCACCCATAATATGACATATGTAGTTAGATTTGTTCACATATCGGTAAATTTAAGAGATAGAATGTAGGAACAAATGTAGGAACCAATGTTGATTGTTGTTGTGTCGTAGAAAAACAACTGCCTTGAAAGCAAAATTCGAGCCGACCTTCGCGTATGCTGGTTGCTCATCAAGATTAACACAACCTCTCAATTCAAGCATGCACTCGTGGGAGAAAAGAATGAAATCAAGGGAAAATATGTCTAGAAAAGAGAGATATATAGAAAAATTTGGGGGAAGAAGAAAGAAAAATATTTAAATATATTCTTCCAAAAAGCTAAGAAAACTGTTTAAAGAAAATCAATTAAAGAATAAAAATAGGAACTGTCGAATTAATTGAGATTAATTTTTGACCAACAATTAACTATTGGAATTAATTTAAAAAGTTAACACAATATTTTTCCGTTTATTTAGAAACAAATTTCATATCACGAAAGTTGAAATAAAAATTTTCGGAAATATGAGATATGATTGAATCAAACCAATTAGTTCAGTTCAGTATATTTTTGCTAATTTAAAAGCATGTTTGGCTCACTCTAGTGCCAAGCCAACTGCCAACCAAACTAGGCAACAGAACGCACGTTTTACAATGGATCCCTATCCCGCACCAAAAATTTATTCGTTTCGATGTTTTTTTATCTGGACCGTCGGATAACGAAAGTTTATACCATCGAAAGCATATTAATGGAACACGTGGCAATCTTATTGTTCCATACCCAAAACACGAAACACCTGACCGCAGCTGATCCAGCGTCGCTGTTAAGCTAAGAAGACCGTTATAAAAGGAACGTCGCACTCTTTCCCGGTAATAAAGCGGAGTCGCTGGGTACGTCTCTCTTTCGCGATCGAATAAGTGAGGAAAATGGAACTTTGTCGCTTGAAGAATTCGAATTCATTTAGATTATGTAGAAGAAAGAGATAGAAGAAAGTTGAAGAGAACTCTGTCTGAATCCATCGCTGTGAGAATTTACCTTGTTCCGACGGTGAGGTTTCATCGGAATCAATCGCCAAAGAACGAGGTGAGTGTTCAGATATTGAGAGCCGGTCATGTAATTCGGTGGTTCGGAGGTTCGAATTTCTGGTTTTAGGCTCTTAGCGCTCGAAAAACCAAGTGGTAGTTGAAGTGCGCGTTTTTCTTGTACCAAAGTCTGCTTAGCCTAGTAATGCTCGCGGATTTGTTGCCTCTAAGATACAAGATTCATTAAAATTATGCTACGTATTGCTTATATGCACTTTCGGATGTATTATCAGGCATCGGCTTACATTTGTTAGGTTATGGCGATAATTTGAATATATTTATTCTGAAAGGAATTGATATGTACATTTCACTCTACGATCATGTTTTGAATTATGTTGCGCTAACTTATTTGAAAGATGATGTGTTTTCCCTCTACTAGGCTTTAAAAAAAAAAGGCTATGTCGATTTTCAATTTTATTTGTATAAACTTTCTTTGAGACCTTTCAGATCCTTAATGTTTTGAAGGTATGATAATTTCTCATGAGGTCTTGTAAGTGTCCGTATTCTTCATTTTTGTTATTAATTGTTTCCTCCGCATAGGTTTTATACAATTACATCGTGGTTGATGTAGCTTCAGTTGTTCTTTTTGTCAGATTTTGGGGAGTTCGGGAAGATCCTTGTGCATTTGAAGATCTTCGTGCATTTTGACATGATTTTACTTTGTAGTCGATGTAACTTCAGTTGTTCTTTTATGTGCTGCTGTGCGTTAAAGATTCTCAAGTATTGAAGTGAGAGAGCCAAATCACTTAAGTATCACATTGATCATCCCATTCTAACTAATGTGGGACAAAGGTGGTGATACCTTGGTTCCTAACATAGTACTACTAAATTGTTATTGATTATTGATTTCAAGGAATGATAGTGTTTTAAAGTTTAAATTGTTTTTGTCTCAATCCTTTGTTTTCTCTTCTTAATTACAAAAAGAAAGGTGGTTCTCTATATGGATGGTATATGGTATGAAGTTATTGATTCGGAAGAAGCCCTTAAAGTTTTTTAATAAATAATTTTTACATTTTAAAAAAGTTTGAAAGTGTCTGCGTAATTTCTTAAGCTGAGAGCTTGCATTTGTGATTTTGTAAATCGAAATTTGAGGAAGTGGACAAACACTATAGGGTTCAACGATTTAGACATTTTGAAACTAGCTTACTATTGAAGTTGGTTTCCTGAAGGGGTTTGCAAGATGATTTGATTTATGCATTTATGAAGAGATGAGGGTTGAATAGTCTTGCTACTGCTTGTGTTTTAAGTAATTTATTTTTCTATTTAGTTTGCTCTCTTCATCTAATAGATTGCCTGTTGTTAATGATCCTTATAGAAACGATGAATATGTTTCAAGGGCAGACAACAACTCTTGCAACTTATATAATATGATTATGGAAGAATTTGTAACTTCTTTTGCCCGTTATTGGGTTAAAAAGTCCAGGAATTGAGTCATGATATTGGATTCATAGTGAAACTCAAATGCAGAGGCAGAGGGAAGAACAAAACCCATTTTTGATCTTAACGAATCCATCTTTTTTATTGGGTGTTATGATGGTGAATCAATCATGGCTATGGACTTTGCAATGATGAACTTTCTGGTTTTTTGGTAATGGTAATATTTATGCATGGTATGACACAGGTTTTTGCTTTTACTAATTTGCCTGTGATGTCTTAGTTTGTGTTCTTAATTGCTCACATTCTTGTTTCTTAACAAATTATTTGCTATTTGTGATTGGATTGCAAATTTGGCATTAAATGCTTCTCAGAGGTTGAAAAGCTTGACTTAAAATCTCGGATGACGGAACTGTACAAGTGCAATACTACAACAGGTAAAGTCAAAGATTTTTTGGATTTTTGTCAAGTTTACCAACCTCTAAACGTTTGTGATAGTGATAGCTCTTGTTTCAATCTGTTCGCACGAGGTTTCCTAAAAAAATTGTTTCGTGAAGTTGAAAACTTAAGTTGATGTTCTTTGAGTTGGAGTCTGTGTTCCAAAGAGAGCTTTAGTGGATGAGTTCTTGAAGTTGGAGTTTGTGTTCCAAAGAGGGCTTTAGTGGATGAGTTCTTGAAGTTGGGGTCTGTGTTCCAAAGAGCTTTAGGAGTTAGGAGTATTCTGATCGTAAGAACAATTCTCTTTAGCTTCTCTAAAGTGTAGATTTTTCTGATTCTCGAGGAGAACTCTTCTATTTATAGAGTTTTCAGATGAGCTTTGTGGGCTTGGACTTGGGCTTGGTTGGTCCATGAGTTTGGCCCTTGGGCGCAACAAATTGAACTTGGGTCTTCATTGGATTTTAGCCCAAATATTAATACCAAATTAGACCAAATTATTTTATTTAATCCAACAGTCAAGACGAAAACACGTGGCGTTTTCGAGATTTGCCAATTTACGTCTTTAATTTCAATTTGGGGCACATGTCAACTTTTAATTGGTCCCAAATTCAATTATTGGTAATATTGTCATTAATTTGAGTAATAACATGTCAATTTGTGATTTGTTCAAAATTTATCCTTCAACACAGTCACTTTTTTAATTTGGGTAAATTGCAAAAATCATCCTTAAAGTAAAGTGGTAATAACAATTAAACCCTTGAACTTTCTATTGAAAAATTGAACCCTCATACTTCAAGAGTGGTTTTTACCATTTGTCCAAAAAAATTTACATGTCACCCTATGTTCCGTGTTGTTCTCCTTAGATCAATTGACAAGTTAGCATGGTCCAAAAACATCAGGTTCCACTTCAATGCGGAGGGTCCTATTCTTCATAACGTGAGTTTTTCTCTTTTTCTTGTTTATATTAATAAGAAAACTGGAATATCAAGAGAAATTCACACAGTTCTCAAATTAAAATATTAGACGACCGGTTTTCTTCGTTTGGACTTCTGTTTTATTTAATAACAAAATACCAACTGAAAAAGTACCCCCAGACGACTTCTGAGTCAATGGTTAGTTTGGGTATGTCATATTTCTTCCGATAAATGTAGGATTATTTGAGATATCTGGTAAGTCTTCATACAAGACGTTCTTCATTCAAGTCCAATTTCACACGATTTCTTAAAAATTCGTCCCTTTCTGTACAAAAAATCTATTCCAATGAAGAATCTGCTACTTTCATGGCTTCTTTTGATACCCATATGCTCCATATTACTTACTATGGAAACAAACGTGATGTATGCACAACAATGCCTTGAGGATCAGCAGGCTCTGTTGCTGGAATTGAAGAATAATCTCACATACGATTCTTCCTTGTCCGTGAAACTCGTGCAGTGGAACGAAAGTGTCGATTACTGTAATTGGAAGGGTGTGTTTTGCAACGACGGCTGTGTTATCGGTCTTGATTTGAGCAATGAGTTCATCTCCGGCGGCATTGATGATTCAAGCAGTCTTTTCAGTCTTCGGTACTTGAGAAATTTGAACTTGGCCTTCAACAGGTTCAATTCTACGATGCCGTCTGGATTTAAGAGGCTTTCGAATTTGAGTGTGCTGAATATGTCCAATTCTGGATTTGGGGGCCAGATTCCTATTGAGATTTCAAGCTTAACTGGGTTGGTTACGCTCGATCTTACTAGCTCATCTCTCTTTCAAACTTCGATACTGAAGCTTGAGAACCTAAATTTGACGACTCTTGTTCAGAATTTGAGCAATTTGAGAGTTCTATATCTCGATGGTGTAGATTTGTCAGCGGAAGGAAGTGAATGGTGCAAGGCCTTGTGGTCTTCATTGTTTAATCTGAGAGTGTTGAGCTTATCGGGATGTTCTCTTTGTGGGCCTCTTGATTCTTCCCTTGTGAAGCTTAAGTATCTATCAGAAATTCGTCTTGATAACAACAACTTTTCCTCACCGGTTCCCAAGGAATTTGCAGATTTCTCAAATTTGACTTTGCTGCATCTTAGCAATTCAAGATTGTCTGGTGAATTTCCACAAAGTATTTTCCAGGTATCAACTCTTCAGACTCTGGACTTATCTAATAATATGTTGCTTCAAGGTTCTCTTCCAGATTTTCAATCCGTTAGACCCTTTCGAACGCTGGTTCTCCGTGCCACAATTTTTTCTGGGGAACTGCCAAATTCTATTGGAGATTTTATGAATTTGTCCAGATTAGACTTGGCGAGTTGCAACTTTAGTGGGTCAATCCCAAATTCAATACAAAACCTCACACAACTCACATATTTGGATCTTTCGAGCAACAGATTTGTTGGTCCAATTCCATCATTTTCCCTATTGAAGAATCTTACTGTCTTAAACCTGTCTCATAATCGGTTGAATGGTTCCTTGCTCTCCACTGAATGGGAAGCGCTTTCCAATCTCGTTAACCTTGAGTTGCGTAACAATTCCCTCACTGGAAATGTTCCTTTATCTCTCTTCAATCTTCCATCGATCCAGAAGATTCAACTGTGCTACAACCAGTTTACTGGTAGTTTGAACGAGCTCTCCAATGTGTCTTCTTTCTCACTTGATACCCTTGCTTTGGAGAGCAATCAGTTAGGAGGGCGATTCCCATTGTCGTTTTTTGAACTTCGAGGTCTGAAGATTCTCTCGCTTTCTTTCAACAATTTTACCGGAAAATTGAATCTAAACAATGTGCTCCAGCAGCTGAAAAATATTTCAACACTTGAGCTCTCAAGCAACAGCCTCTCAGTTCAAACAGATGGTATTGACTCAAGCCCTACTATCTCTTCCTTCCCTCAAATGACCAAGTTGATGCTGGCTTCTTGCAATCTGAGAAGGTTCCCTGGCTTCTTGACAAACCAATCCATGCTCAACTCTCTTGATCTCTCTGATAATGAACTTGAAGGAGAAATACCTCTCTGGATATGGGATCTCAGAGGTCTCGATCAATTAAATCTTTCTTGCAACTCACTTATAGGTTTTGAAGGTTCGCCTCAGAATCTTTCTTCCAGTCTCTATCTTCTTGACCTACATTCCAACAAATTTCAAGGACCACTTACCTTCTTTCCTCCATCTGCTGCCTATTTGGATTTCTCTGATAACAGTTTCAATTCTATTATTCCAGCTGATGTTGGCGAACACCTAAAATATACAATCATGTTTTCACTATCAAGAAATTATTTTCTAGGTAGTATTCCCGAATCCATTTGCAAAGCGATGAATCTTGAGGTGCTGGATATGTCTTATAATAACTTGAGTGGCATGTTTCCCAAATGCCGAGCTAATTGGACTGATAATCTTGTGGTACTGAATCTAAGAAGAAACACCTTAAATGGCCCTATTCACGACACATTTCCAGTTACATGCCGTCTGAGGACTTTTGATCTTAGTAGAAACAACATCAAAGGGCAGGTCCCGAGTTCATTATCAAATTGCAGAGGTTTGGAGGTTTTGAACCTTGGGAATAATCAGTTACGTGATATCTTTCCGTGTCCATTGAAGAACATATCAACCTTGCGCGTTCTCGTTCTTCGTTCAAACCAATTTTATGGGAAGATTGAATGCCCAGAGAGCAATGGCACCACCTGGCCAAGCTTGCAAATTATCGATCTGTCTGGAAACAACTTCAGTGGTGATGTACCTGGAAAGGTCTTAATGAAGTGGAAAGCAATGGTGGATGAGGAAGATTATAGCAAGTTAAGAGCTAACCACCTTCGTTTCAATTTCTTCAAATTTAGTTCTGTGAATTATCAAGACACAATAACTATTACAAGCAAAGGTTTGGACGTGGAACTGACAAAAATCCTAACTATCTTCACATCCATTGACTTCTCAGGAAATCACTTCAATGGTCATATACCTGCAGAAATTGGAGAACTCAAGGCGCTTTATGTTCTCAACTTGTCCCACAATTCTCTGTCCGGTGAAATTCCTTCATCTATAGGAAATTTGAGTCAGCTGGGTTCTTTAGACCTTTCAAGTAACCTGCTTACTGGCAAAATCCCTTCGCAGCTTGCAAGACTCTCGTTTCTATCCGTATTGAATCTCTCCTACAATCTGTTGGTTGGGGAGATCCCTAGTGGCTCTCAAATCTACACATTTTCAGTAGATTCCTTTGTAGGTAATGAAGGATTATGCGGAGCCCCTTTGCTGAAGGAATGTGGAATTGCCATTCCACCATCACCTTCAGATACAATGGAAGCTTCAGAAAATGAATTTGATTGGAAATACATAATAATCACCCTTGGATTCATATCAGGAGCTATCACGGGCGTAATTGCCGGTCTTAGCGTCTGGGAGAAAAAATCGAATACTTTGATGAGATGGGCCACGGCTTTGGCATTTCATAATAATAAGAGAAGGGTTTAAATCTCATTTGTAAAGTGGAAGTTAGACTTAGAATTTTAGATTGCGTTTAGGGCACAGAGTGCAGATGATAAGAATTGTTTTATTAGTAATAATTATTTGTGTTGAAGGTACAGCTAGTTAATAATAATTGTCTATGGTTCAAGCGCGGTTGAGTTGGGTTGACTTAAACAAGATATTTGTTGCAGTTTTTTTTTTTTTTTTTTTTTTTTTTTAAAAAACATGCATTATAGGGACTTACATGCTATCTCAAATTCTTAACATTCATATGAGTTGTGAACTGAAATAAATAAAAGTATATAATAATTTTATTATTTTCTATACCTAACTTTTACATTTAATTTAATGTAGATAAAATACTATTAGTTACATAATCAACAACTCTAAAATATATTTTAATGATAAAAAACGTATGAATTCTATTTACATGTTTGACTTGATCATCCTCAAACAATCATTCAATATCAAATTACTATAAAAAACGACTATTTAACTTTACAAACTAATAATTTCAAATTTATATTTAAAAACACTTTCGTTAGTCGAATTTTTTTGTTTTTGGTTTTGGGTTTAGTACATTATTAATCAAGTTGGTTGTTAGAATTAGTCGTTGGAGGTGAACGACGAAGTTCGTGATGTTTTGATAAAAATAACCAACTCAACTCGACTAATATTTAAAGTTGTAACTCATGTTGGTGAGCCAAACACTCTCTTAAATTTACTTTAGATGATCAAATTGATGAGGAGGAAACCATTTGAACATGAATAGTGCAGGATTTATATATATACTGTAAATGAAGTACAAAAAATGGTCACAGTAAACCATCTGAATGCACAACTCTGGCATATAATCGATGAGAATCGCCGGCTAATAACTCGTTTAGAAAAATATTCTTTCTAAAATTTAAAAATCGCAGTACTGCTCGTAACCTTTTATAAACTAACTTTAGAGTTGAAATCAAATTTCATATGGAAATTTAGATCTTAGAGGTGACTATTAGAAGGGAAAAAAAAAAAAAAATTTGTCGGTTTTTGACTAATTCAAAGCTTTTAAAAATTCAATGCACACACTATTGATTTTTTTATTTTATTTTATTTGATACAAAATATAATTTCATATTTAATGGTGACATTGTTAAATTTAAATTTGAAAATTTAGAGATTTATTAATCTGTTTCGAACTTTTGGTTTTGAAATTGATAGTAGAAGTTTATAACTATGCTCATCTTTAATGTTATGCTTGATTCAATCTGAAGTAACCAATATAACAACTTCGAGGGGTTAAGCTAAAACTTACCTATGTAGAAATTTATTTTTGGTTAAAAGAGTACACTTGGTCCTCTCCTCGGTTTCATTCTTTTTTTAAGTCTTTGTAATGTTGAACAAATTTTAAAATAAAATAATAATATATCTACACAATTGAATAGTGTATTGGTTTGCCTACCGATCAATAAGGGTTATTTAAACAAGTTCAAAAAAAAAATTTCTTTTAGGTAACAAATTAGTTCTTAAATAACCTATTGTAATAATTAGTTATTGTACTTTTAATTTTATAACAATTTATTACTAAATTTTAATGTATATTAATTTAGTTTTTATACTTTATAATTTATAAGGATTTTACCATTTTGTGTTATTTATTGTTATTAGATTAAATTTCTTACAAATTTTGTTAGTACCAAATATATTAACAAACTACCAAGGTTAAGTTGCTATGCGATAAAAATTTATAGTTCATTTGAGAGAGTTTTTTTACATTAAGATATTTTTTAAAGAACTTTCGGTGAGAAATTGAACTATTACAAATTCTAAAAGTACATGAACTATACGATTTTATATTAAAGTAAAAATAATAACAACTAAATTGTTATTTCATTAAAACAAACACAAGAGAATTTAGACGGGTTAATTATATATATAGGATGAAATAAGGTTTAAAATGCCAATATCGATGAAAATATCGAAGTCTTTATTTTACGAGAATGTCGATAGAAATATCGAGTATTTCCGAAGATTTACAAATCATATTTTGTTATGTTTGGTAGATTTTTTTATTATTATTATTATTATTTTTTTAAGATATAACAAGTTGATTCATCCTAGATGTCCAACCTGTGAAAACGTTAAGAAACATCAATATGTAGAGATTGGCAAAGATTTATTGTCATGGGATGAAATAGGTAAGAAAAAGAAGAGTCCATAGCGTTGTGGCGGCGGAAAATTTGCATTATTGGGTATTTGGTTTCACATAGACGCGGTTTACTTTGAATACGCTTCAATCGCTGACCATCCCACCATCCTTGAATGCCATTTCCCCTAATTTCTCTTTTCTTCATTCTTCGTCTTCCTCTCTGCTCTTCGGCTTCCCAAACTTTTCTTGGCATTCGGATTACTCTGATATTGCCCAACCCACACATGTCTGAAGGTCAACTTGGTGGCTTATGAACTTCCTAAATCCCATTACTAATTCACACCAGTTTCCCCATTCTTTATCCGTATGGACCTTCCCAATAATCGGTCCCGATGAGAAATCTTTTCTTTACATGCATTATTTTGATTTTCAACTGTTCCATTTTCCTTAGCATAGGAGATACTGTGGTCTCTGGAAGATGCCCTGAGGATCAGCGGTCTCTGTTGCTGGAATTGAAGAATAATCTCACATTCGATTCTTCCTTGTCCGTGAAACTCGTGCAGTGGAACGAAAGTGTCGATTACTGTAATTGGAAGGGTGTGTTTTGCAACGACGGCTGTGTTATCGGTCTTGATTTGAGCAATGAGTTCATCTCCGGCGGCATTGATGATTCAAGCAGTCTTTTCAGTCTTCGGTACTTGAGAAATTTGAACTTGGCCTTCAACAGGTTCAATTCTACGATGCCGTCTGGATTTAAGAGGCTTTCGAATTTGAGTGTGCTGAATATGTCCAATTCTGGATTTGGGGGCCAGATTCCTATTGAGATTTCAAGCTTAACTGGGTTGGTTACGCTCGATCTTACTAGCTCATCTCTCTTTCAAACTTCGATACTGAAGCTTGAGAACCTAAATTTGACGACTCTTGTTCAGAATTTGAGCAATTTGAGAGTTCTATATCTCGATGGTGTAGATTTGTCAGCGGAAGGAAGTGAATGGTGCAAGGCCTTGTGGTCTTCATTGTTTAATCTGAGAGTGTTGAGCTTATCGGGATGTTCTCTTTGTGGGCCTCTTGATTCTTCCCTTGTGAAGCTTAAGTATCTATCAGAAATTCGTCTTGATAACAACAACTTTTCCTCACCGGTTCCCAAGGAATTTGCAGATTTCTCAAATTTGACTTTGCTGCATCTTAGCAATTCAAGATTGTCTGGTGAATTTCCACAAAGTATTTTCCAGGTATCAACTCTTCAGACTCTGGACTTATCTAATAATATGTTGCTTCAAGGTTCTCTTCCAGATTTTCAATCCGTTAGACCCTTTCGAACGCTGGTTCTCCGTGCCACAATTTTTTCTGGGGAACTGCCAAATTCTATTGGAGATTTTATGAATTTGTCCAGATTAGACTTGGCGAGTTGCAACTTTAGTGGGTCAATCCCAAATTCAATACAAAACCTCACACAACTCACATATTTGGATCTTTCGAGCAACAGATTTGTTGGTCCAATTCCATCATTTTCCCTATTGAAGAATCTTACTGTCTTAAACCTGTCTCATAATCGGTTGAATGGTTCCTTGCTCTCCACTGAATGGGAAGCGCTTTCCAATCTCGTTAACCTTGAGTTGCGTAACAATTCCCTCACTGGAAATGTTCCTTTATCTCTCTTCAATCTTCCATCGATCCAGAAGATTCAACTGTGCTACAACCAGTTTACTGGTAGTTTGAACGAGCTCTCCAATGTGTCTTCTTTCTCACTTGATACCCTTGCTTTGGAGAGCAATCAGTTAGGAGGGCGATTCCCATTGTCGTTTTTTGAACTTCGAGGTCTGAAGATTCTCTCGCTTTCTTTCAACAATTTTACCGGAAAATTGAATCTAACCATGTTCAAGCAGCTTAAGAACATTACCAGACTTGAACTCTCAAGCAACAGCCTGTCCGTTGAAACTGAAAGCACTGACTTAAGTTCTGCCTTCCCTTCAATGACCACATTAAAGTTGGCTTCCTGCAATTTAAGAGTGTTCCCTGGCTTCTTAAAAAATCAATTTAAACTCAACTCTCTTGATCTCTCCCATAATGAACTTCGAGGACAAATACCTCTCTGGATTTGGGATCTTAAAGGTCTTAGTCAGTTAAATCTTTCTTGCAACTCTCTTGTTGGTTTTGAAGGGCCTCCAAATAATCTTTCTTCCAGCCTCTATCTTCTTGACCTTCATTCCAACAAATTCGAAGGGCCACTTTCGTTCTTTCCTCCATCTGCTGCCTATTTGGATTTCTCCAATAACAGGTTTACTTCTATTCCTCCCGAGGTCGGTAACTACCTTACGTTTACAGTCTTTCTCTCTCTATCAAGAAACTCTATTAGAGGCAGTATCCCGGAATCCATATGCAATACAAACAGTCTTCAGGTACTTGATCTGTCATATAATCACTTGAGTGGCATATTTCCCCAATGTCTAACTGAGAGGACTGATAATCTTGTGGTACTAAATTTAAGAGAAAATGTCTTAAATGGCTCTATTCCTAATACATTTCCAGTTACATGTGGTCTGAGGACTCTTGACCTAAGTGGAAACAAGATTGAAGGGCAGGTACCGAAGTCTTTATCCAATTGTCGAGATTTGGAGGTTTTGGACCTTGGAAATAATCAGATAAATGACATCTTTCCATGCCCATTGAAGAACATATCCACTTTACGGGTGCTTGTCCTTCGCAAAAACAATTTTCATGGGAAGTTTGGATGTCCTCAGAGCAATGGCACTTGGAAGAGCCTGCAAATTGTTGACATATCTCGAAACAACTTTAATGGTAGTATATCTGGGAAATGCATAGAAAAGTGGAAAGCAATGGTGGATGAAGAAGACTTTAGCAAGTCAAGAGCTAATCACCTTCGTTTTAATTTCTTCAAATTCAGTGCTGTGAACTATCAAGATACAGTAACTATTACAAGCAAAGGTCTGGACGTTGAACTGACAAAAATTCTAACAGTCTTCACTTCCATCGACTTCTCGTGCAATCACTTCAATGGCCATATACCTGCAGAAATCGGAGAACTCAAAGCGCTTTATCTTCTAAACTTGTCCCACAATTCTCTGTCCGGTGAAATTCCTTCATCTGTAGGAAATTTGAGTCAGTTGGGTTCTTTAGACCTTTCAAGTAACAGGCTTACTGGCACAATCCCTTCACAGCTTGCAAGATTATCGTTTCTATCTTTATTGAATCTCTCCTACAATCTATTGGTTGGGAAGATCCCCATGGGCTCTCAAATGCAAACATTTTCAGCAGATTCCTTTGTAGGTAATCTAGGATTATGTGGAACCCCTTTGCCAGAATGTAAAACTGCCACTCCTCCAACTTCAGGTACACCTATCTCAGAGCCAGCTTCAGTAGCTAATGCTGATTGGCAATTCATATTCATTGGAGTGGGATTTGGAGTAGGAGCAGCTGCAGTTGTTGCTCCTCTTATGTTTTTGGAGGTCGGTAAAAAATGGTCCGACGATACGGTCGACAAAATTCTTCTGGCCATTCTTCCATTATTGGGATACATCTACCTGACTTCCAGTGACCGCAAAATCGAACCAGAAGATGATAGTGAAGATGATGATGATGATTACATTGCAGTTAGGTACGAATATGAAGAAAGTGAAGAAAGATCCTCAGAATTTAAAGGGCGATATTGTGTTTTTTGTTCCAAACTTGACATCTATAGGAAGAAGGTTATTCATGATCCTCGATGTACATGTCTCTCTTCATCATCCCCATCTTCGTCTTTTTCTACATTTCGAGAAAAAAATTAAAACATGAAAAGTTTAATTTCATTCTTTTTTGCCATTCTATAATTTGGAAAGTAAGAGCATATCTTCTGTTGTACATAATTAGGGATCATCAGCTTGAGAATTGGGTTGTTGAAATACCATCATTGTATATCTCTATCGCTGTCTGAAAATTTTAGCTCCATTCTTTAACTTCAGATTTTTTCCCCCTTACAAATGTGCTCATATATCATTCTTGTGAATGTATTAAAATCTTATTTATGAAAATTCTAGGGAAATAGGGAGATTGAATCGCTGTTAAACCTCTTCACTTTTATTCTAGCTTTTTGCCTCTGGTTAAACATGTTTGTGATTTACAAATGTATTGGCAAATTCATCACGTCCTCTAAACAACCTTATAGTTTCTCGACTTTTTCCAGTATACCATAAGTGTGACTGTGACTTCGTTGTATTTTACATTAGGCTATATTTATTAACTCGTAATTAAAATTGCCGTTTTACTTGTGTTTACTGCACACTGATGCAATCGTAATAATAATTAAAAAAAATCATTAGTGTTATTTGCTTTCTTAAAAAAACGTAATGAAAAGGATAAATGATGAAAAGTTAATTAAAAATTTTATAGTTGGATTAATGGATTTTCTCCCCTGCAATAGGATCACATTTGTTGATTACAAATCCTACAGTGGAGCTCATATTTTATTACGAGACCTACCTATATGTTATCATTGATGGATTATGTATATAATTATAAATATAACCTCCATCTGATTGGACTTTTGAGTTGAATTATACTACTTTTGTAAAAATCTCCAATATTTAAGATACATAATTACTTTAGAAAATTTAAATACTAACAGAAATCAAAATAATTGCCCAGTCTGTACCTAACTAAACTTGATAAGGCTTAGAGGTCGGAATTCAAAATTGTTTTGGTGACATATATATTAAGAGAGCTAAATTCTTTTTTCTTTTCTCAATTAGATGTTAGGTTAAATTCATCTTAAACGTGTCTGCTTTTAAATGTGTATAAGTGTATTTTACATGTCACAAGTCTTTTTACATTGGATATATGCTTTAAAATTTTTAAACTTACTTAATATTAAATTGATACTTTAGACAAAATTTAATTTATGTAATATAATTATTAAACACAATTAGAGGTTAAATTTGATATGTTCAGTCCACAAAGGGGAAGAAATGTGATAGCCTGATAGAATAAACTAATATTTTCACCAAAATCGAATGGCTAAAATTTTGACCCACATAATGAGGGGAAGTAAGGTTTAATTATTAAAGAAGAAAAAGGTTGGAAGTTCCAGATTCTCAGTCTGCTGAGAACACTCTACGCCTGCCACGTCAAAAGTGACGTGTCATAACCTAGAAGTTTCCGGCCCAAAGTGTGTGTGTACACAAGTGGCCAAAAGCCAGAGACAGAGTCTATAAAAAGGGGAATTCGCATGGCATCAACAAAGGAAGAAGAAGCTTATAATTAATCAGTGTTATTTTGGAAGGCAATGGCTGATAGCGGGGAGTTCAGGCTGGCGTCTTCAGCAATAGACCACGAAGGAAGATTGCCACGGAAGTACACATCGGAAGGGCAAGGGGCGCAGAAGAATAAATCTCCGCCGTTGGAATGGTACAATCTGCCTGAAGGGACCAAGACCCTGGCTCTTGTGGTGCAGGACATTGACGCGCCGGACCCGAACGGGCCGATCGTGCCGTGGACGGTGTGGGTGGTTGTGAACATACCGCCCACCTTGAAGGGCCTGCCCGAAGATTTCTCTGGGAACCAAGAGGGGCTCGGGGGTGATTATGCGGCTATCCAAGAGGGCAACAATGACGACAAAGTCCCTGGTTGGCGTGCCCCAACTTTGCCCTCACATGGCCACCGCTTTGAGTTCAAGCTCTACGCTTTAGACGACCACTTGAACCTCGGCAATAAGGTCAATTTCGTCCTTTTTCTTATATATTATCAACTAGTTTTAACTTCCAACTCCTTGTGGATCAATCGGTTTAGACCGTTCATTTACAAATAAATAAATATATATATATATATATATATTTTTTTTTTTTTCTTTTTTGTTATTTCTTGATCTACTGACTGGAAGAATATGTATTAATTTATCTATATTCTGATTCTTTTGCATCAGCTGAGAATAATTTAACCTTAGAAGGGAAGTATTCATCATTTATCCGGAAATTGATGTAGATTATTCTTGAACTTACAATTTAATCCAATTTTATTTTTACCTTTGTTAAGCCGATCTTCTTACCTTTCTTGATGAGGTAGGACTTAAAAAAGGGAAAATTAATTGTATGTATCTCGGGCTTGAGCCTGTCGTAGTTGTCACAATGACAAAACTTTTTTATTTTTAATATATAGTTTTAATTTCTTTTTCTCTTTGCCACACTAAGTATTACTAAAACAAAGCATGTTTTTGATGTGTCAGTGAATAGTACTTCCACAATTTATTGAATTTAAAAAAATGGTGTAATGTGTGAAATAAAATATAATAATTGACGTGTCCAACGATTCCATTCCATGCCCTTCCCTTGCAGGTGACAAAGGAGAAGCTGTTAGACGCAATAGAAGGACACGTGCTGGGAGAAGCCGTATTAATGGCGGTCTTCTGATTACGGGACAATTCAACCTTTTGTACTCTTTTCATCTCTGTCTTATATCTGAAAAGGAGAGTCGCAGCCAAAAAAAGAGAGACTGTATTTTGTACATTAGATTAAAATTTTCATTTTCTATTAAGAGCAAAATGACACTTTTTTTCCATGACAGTCAAAAACTCACACAACTACTCACCACTAAAATTCTGAACACTCAAGAAATCCGAAACTATTATAATACATGAAGATAAACTGAAATCAAACGAAAAGAAAATTTTAAAATGTTTACAACTCGATGATTACACCTCGAGCACCATTGATATAAGGCGAGCCAGTTCCCTCTTCCATATAGGCGGCGGCCGCATTGCCGTGCCGTCTAGGATCGAATTTCTCGCCGTCGCCCCAAAGAGCATAAGCCTCCTCGCCGTGGACGGCGTCGTCGCCGATCATGAGTTCCTCATCGGGCATTCTTAAGGGCATAAACAGCCGAATAAAGAGGAGGATTATGGTGGTCGACACGATGTTCCATCCTATGATGAAGGTGGATCCGGCCAGTTGTTTCAGGAACTGAACGCCGCCGTTCTTGCCGTAGAAGGCGCCGCGTGTGCCGGTGACCGGTAGGTATAGGTCGCATAGAGTGGGCTCTGCCAAAAGCCCAGTTAAAAGCCCGCCCATCAGTCCCGCCACTGCGTGCGTGTGAAATACACCAAGCGTGTCATCAGCCTGTTTTACACGTGTGATTTTATGAAATTTAAAATAAACCATCCTTAGTAGTAATAAAGCAGGGTTTTTTTTTTTTCTTTTCTTTTTTTTTTTTTGGTTAGATGTAACAAAATTTAGGAATATTATCTCATACTGTCAAAATCACTCCCATATTTCATATATTAGTTTTGTAGTTTTGAACTTCTATAAAATATCAAGGGTAATATAATTTTAGGGATATTAATTTGACTATTATTTAATCAATATATTCATTCATTCATCCACTTTTTCTTTGGTATAGAATAATCCAGGCTAAAAAATTCAAATGGCTTAAAATTATTGTACCAAATTTGCATCTCTTCCTCACATTTCAATTTAAACATGGGTGGTCATTTACTCTTTCTTTTCCTAAAAGGAAAGTTTTTAAGTTTGGCTTATTTGCCTAAGATTGAAATGTTCTTCCAAGCTAGGGGTAAAACCTAGCCAAGAAAGTAACATTTTTTTTTTTTTTTTTTGGTAAAAAGTCAAAAAGATTTAAAACATAAAATATAAAAAAAAATGTTTAATAAAATTGTAAAATATATGTGGGTGTCTTTAAAAGATTAAGAAATAGAAATTGAGAAGGCTGTCTCAACCCAGGAATTATAGATGGATTATCATAAGATAAAAGAAAAAAATTGAGTACAGTCGGACTTGCAGCTAACTACGTCTAATAAAAAACTAATAGACAATTTCATCTTTAAAATAAAAATTTGCCCCACTTAGCCAATTTTATTTTTGCAGCTTAAGTTTAATCATGGTTCTAAAGATAAAAAGAAAAAGAAAAAAGTTGGATCGAAACGACGTCGGGTAAGACAGAATATTCAAAAATGACGGAAAGAAGTTCGGAAACAACAAAATAGTACTCTACGCAACTACCCAAGGACTTGGAGTTGGGGCCCCGGCCATTGAGTCATTCACTATGAATATGATTTGTCAAACAATAATATGATAAAACTACCATCAATTTGGTAAATATTTAATTTTAAGGTCATTCTTTTTATTTAAAATAAAGAAGAAGTAAAAAACAATTATTCTCTGTTATTTTCTGAAAAATAATGCCCATTCTGCCCTTTAATAATATCAGCAAGTTTGGTACCAATAATTTTAAAATGGCTTTCGTGAGCTGTTCGTTCCCAACACATATTAGATAGAAATTGCAGAAATCAATTAATTAATCAAACATAATTCAATTGAAATTTTGTTTGGAAAAGGAGAAACAGATTCGGATTGAAGATTCAAGAACATACCTTCTGCAAGAAACTCAATTTTTTATGAAGAACCATCATGGATAGCCATGGAACACTCCCAGCTAGAACTCCCATTATGATAGCCGCCCACGTCTGCACAACTCCTGTTTTCAATTATTTCTTTAAAATGTTAACTATAACAATCTGATTAAAATGTAAATATCAAGAAAAGGACGTTGTAGCATCACCCCCTTTTAATTCTATACTTATTTGTTTTCATATAACGAGTTGAGGTAGAAAGATTTAGATGACATTTTGGTAAAAAATTGTACATCATATGTTAATTGAGTTATTCGTGCTCATATGCTAATATTGATATTTAGTTCTGTGCTTATATGTATATAAGCATCTTGAGCCTTAAACCTAAAAATGTTAAATTAAAGTCTTAACGGTTAAATTTAAGTCTATTTATCTGAAGCTTTGAAATTTTAAATTTTGCCTCTGGAATTTCTAAAACTATGATTTTCTGTCTAGGAATTCAGAACTTTCCAAGTTTATCAAACTTATCCTAAATTCTAAAAGACCCATGAAATTTCGATTTTATGGTTGTTTAAGTTTCCTACTTGGTTATTTATTTATTTATTTTTTTTTTGTAAACAAGATGTTCGTAATTTTCTTCTTCTGTCGAAGTTTGACAAATTTTAATTTTATGTTTTCAGTTGGTTTCAAAAGAATAAGAAAAACCCATTAGTATTCAAGTAGAGCATATTAGACCTATTGAATACAAAATTAAAGATGGAATGTTCTACCTCTAGGATAGAAGATCTTACCAATTATCGCTGAGCTGAACTCGCTTTAGTAGAATGACTTATTTTAAAAATTGAATACGTGAAAAGTTGGAAACTTTAAACATTTATTCCTTCACCCAAAAATAAATTGGAAAGTCACAACCTACCAAACTAATATATGATAATAGATAAGCCTGTATGGAAAAATGACCTTACATTACACACCAACACTAATTTAATTATATCTGAATTCTTAAAACCCCTCCCTCCATTTAATTCATGTATATTTTTCACACAGTTCAAGAAGATTATAATGAACATATCTTAAAAAAAAAAAAAAAAATTAATTTTTTGTTTATTTTTTAAACAAAATAAAAAAAAAAAAATAAAAGAAAAGAAAAAATTTAAAAAAAAAAAAAAAAATTAATTTTTTGTTTATTTTTTAAACAAAATAAAAAAAAAAAAATAAAAGAAAAGAAAAAATTTAAAAAAAAAAAAAAAAATTAATTTTTTGTTTATTTTTTAAACAAAATAAAAAAAAAAAAATAAAAGAAAAGAAAAAATTTAAAAAAAAAAAAAAAAAAAAAAGTATAGTGAACGTAAAAATTTATCCAAGATGAACATAGTTTAGCAATAATTAGACAAAACTCTCAAAAGTTCAACTCACCGTGTTCGTATTGGAAAGATAAATCAAACATAATTTAAAAAATATATATAATCTTCTCTAGCTGAATAAGTAATATATATTTAAAATAAGGTTGATACGGAAATTACCAGCTCCAGGAGTAACGCAAGCCAAGCCAGTCATCATACCCTGAATGGCTCCAATCACCGATGGCTTCCCAAAGTAAAACACATCCAATATGGTCCAAACCAGCAGACTCGCCGCCGCACTCACGTTCGTATTCAGCACAGCTATCGACGCCACCACGTTCGCCGAGTGCGGCGCTCCGCCGTTAAATCCCGACCACCCCATCCACAGCAGCCCGGCTCCGGCCAACATCAGCAGTACGTTATTCGGGGGAAACCTCTCTCTGTCACTCTTTATCCTCGGCCCAACCTATCCAAAAACAAAAATCCATCAATTCAAAACCCCCAATTCCAAAATCAATTCAAAATTCCCTCTGTTCTTACCCAATAAGCCGCTGTTAAACCAGCAATTCCAGACGAAAGATGAATCACATAGCCGCCGGAGTAATCAATTACTCCCCATTTAAACAGAAACCCTCCGCCCCAAACGCTGTATGCTCCGACGGTGTATGAGAAAATTACCCAAAGAGGAACAAACGCCATCCAGGCTTTGATGTTCATTCTTGCAAGAACAGACCCACCAAGTAAAATCACCGTAATCGCAGCAAAAGTGAATTGGAAATACACAAGCGAAGCCATCGGAATATTGGGTTCAATTCTTGGCGTTACACTTCCATTGTTGCTTATGTAGCCACTCTCAGGGATATTGGCTTGGTTTATTAAGTAACTTTGAGACACAGCTGGAATTCCTTTTCCCCACAGAGGAATCAACTGATCGCCAAACGCCATTCTGTAACCGACGATGACCCAACAAATTAGAACGGCGGCGAAGGCGTAAAGCGCCATAAACGCAGAATTAACGGCCCATTTCTTTTTGACGATGCTGGCGTAGAGAATCACAAGCCCAGGCATGCTCTGAAGTCCGACGAGAGTGGAGGCTGTAATTTGCCAAGAGTTGTCGCCGGTGTTCAGCCATGATGGGGTTCCCGCGGCCATGTTTCCCGGCGAGATGGTGTTGTTCATCGGTAATTGGGTGGGTTTTTTGAGCCTTAGGAAGATATAATGAAGAATTTGTGAAGGAATTTTGATGGAGAAAGGAAATTGGGAGAGGATGACAAGTGGGTTTCTAGGAATTGATGGGTTGATGGTGAGATTTGAAGGAATTTGAAGGAATGGGGCGAGAAATTGATATGAGTTGAAATTTTTTTGAACAGAGTCGCATTAGTAAGGGGTTTTGAATAGAAGAAATGGGAACTGGAATTGGTTGATTTAGTATGAACTTGAGAAACGAAGCGTGGTGATTGAGCCGAGTGGATGCGATTTTGACCCAACCGCTCATCATTCTTCCTCCGCGGAGTCCTTACCTCATTCCGTGTTCCATATGTTTTCTTCATTGTTCAATTTTTAACCTAAATATCTCCATTTTTACTATTTTCTTTTTCCTTCAGATTTTAAATTAAATTGGTGATTATTATTATTTAAGGCTAAATCATTATAAATATCTTTAAATTTTATATTTTGGGTCAAAAATACCTTTAAACTTTCAAAATTTTCTAAACAACTCTTAAACTTTTCCAAAAAAAGTTGCCTTTGATTTTAGATGAAAATTGTTAAATGTTTTATTTCAAAACTTTTTGAAATTTTAAAAGTATTAGTACAATTTTTGAAAGTTTGAAAATATTTTTAAAACGAATATTAACAATTTAATGTTCATATAGTAATGCTGGCCAAAAAAAGATTTATTTTTTTTGGGTTAGGATATTTTTTAATCTTTTGAAAGTTTAAGAAGTATTTTTTAAATAAAATATTAATAATTTTTTTTTATCCCAAACCATTAATAAAAGTACTTTTTAACTTTCTTCAAAAGTTTAAAGATACTTTTTTAATAATTGTGTTTTTACATTTGAAAGGTCTTAAATAAAAGTTTAAAGTTACTTTTTACCTAAAGTACAAAATTTAAAAATATTTTGTATAATGTACCAATTACTCAGAGTGATAATTAAGCTCATAACTTTAAACTTTAGTCAAAAATATTACTTTCTTTCAAAAAATACTTTAGCATATGAACATTTTTATTACACAATTGTTGAGTTTTTAGTTTTATGTGTTTTCATTCATCTTTTTCTTAAATGAAAGTTAAATTTTAAGGGTTTTATTTTATTTTTTATTTTTTTTACAATGGAACAAAGGAATCAAATTTCGATGTTGATAATATAAACACTATATTAATTAACTATATTTTATGTTAATTTAAATGTATAATAAATATGTATTAGAATGTCTTTTAATAATTAGTTAACTCTGGAATAGTTCATCCAAGAAATAACAGAAAACACATGAAAAACAATTAAACGTGTTAGTTATTTATCTGTTTCTTATTCTGACTTTGTAAGAACTTTTTTTTGCATGTCATGTGGGCTAATTTTATGAAATTATGGACCCAGTCCACAATTTTTCTATGCTCAACGTCGATATTATCCCTGGCTTGATGCGGAGCAAAACTCGACGCACCAGCTAACTCAACCTCTATGTGCACATAGGAATATGGCGGGTTGCCCATGTACTGGGTCCCGAGGAAGTTCACATGCCTTATTAGCATTGATCCTCCTCTAAAACATTTATAGGCGGGTTGCCCAAGTGCTGGGTCCCGGGGAAGTTCACATGCCTTATTAGCATTGAGCCTCCTCTAAAACATTTTTAGGCGGGTTGCCCAAGTGCTGGGTCCCGAGAAAGTTCATATGCCTTATTAGCATTGAGCCTCCTCTAAGACATTTTCTCCATCAATTTACATAAATAGTTCATCAAAGACTTTTTCAGAAAACAAGATGTTCCTCGATAAATATATTTTGCAACATGCCTTTCGTTACCATAAAGCAATCAAGTAAAACATGTCTTTTGAACAATATATTCAAGCATTATGCTTTTCACAGAAACAGTCATCTCAAGACCATATCACGTAACAACATTTTTAATAAAATTCATTTTCGAAGAAAGGAAAGAGTCACTCACAAATCTCTTAAGGAATTTCCTCTTTTCTTTTCAAATTCCCGTTTCCCGAGCTCCTTAACGCAAGGCTTCAGCTTTTAATCCACTAGGTAGCTACTTTCTCTCTCTCTCAGTAGCTTAGTTGGTCACATTTTTTAAAATATTTTTACCTCTGTCCTATTTTTGTCATTATTTACTAAAATAACATTATTTTTTTAAAAAATTCCAATATTAAGTGATACTACAAAAAGATTGTTAGAATAGTAAAATGTTGTTATATTTAGCCCAAATGATATGATGATTCTGTTAACTAGATTATAGTTTGAAAGTGGAAAATTTACGACTCTATTAGAAGTTTGATTCAAACTTCAAACATTTAGTTTGTACCCATAAGTTTTATTGTTAAGAAAAATACTTTAATTTAAATAAGGTGCAACTTAGACTCATATTTTGTTTTTACTTTGAATAGTATACATGTATACACATAATTTTAGTGGACAAATTTCCTAACTTGGTAGATTTAATTTGTCTAGAAAAAAAAAAAAAAAAAAGAATTGACGATGATGGTTATTTTTATACTACAACAAGTCACCTCATCGAATATTTAATGAATTTTTGATGATATAATTAGATGTGGAAAAGAAAACCTATAGATTTTAATAAAACAAGTTTATGGCTTTGGTTTGTTTGACAAGAAATCGGAAATTGTCCTTTAGATTATATATCAAACATTGATAGATAATCTAAACTAAAAGAATAATAATAATTACAAAAAAAAAAAAAAAAAAAAGAATTGACGATGATGGTTATTTTTATACTACAACAAGTCACCTCATCGAATATTTAATGAATTTTTGATGATATAATTAGATGTGGAAAAGAAAACCTATAGATTTTAATAAAACAAGTTTATGGCTTTGGTTTGTTTGACAAGAAATCGGAAATTGTCCTTTAGATTATATATCAAACATTGATAGATAATCTAAACTAAAAGAATAATAATAATTACAAAAAAAAAAAAAAAAAAAAATAAAAAAAAAAGATAATAAAAAAAAAAAAAAAAAAAAAAAAAAGCCACTGGTAGAGAATGATTGATTCGAAGTCAACCGAAGTCTTGGGCTATGGAGATTCTCTCGTTCCTGCTCCAATGGAGATTTTTGGGCCATTGACGGCCCATTTAGATTATGAATTTGAGTTATCTACAATATAGTCCTAACATTAAGTCTATATTTGATAATATCTGAATTTGTTATATTTTAATATATGTGTTTAAAAGTAGTAACAAAATTAAAGCCCTTATTGTGAATAAGAGATTAAAAAAACATAAAAAAAAAAGTCAGCTAAAATCTAGCTAATGAAATAGTTTAAATCTTTGGACATTTATGAAATGTCTGTTGTTGCACTATCCAACTAAATTTTTTAGCTATTTTTAAATATAGAAAAATAAACAAAAATATTTACAAATATATCAAAAATTCATTGTCTATCTATGACCGCAATAGACTATTATCTATGTCTATCTTTGTCATGAATTTGATAAATTCAAATAGTAGTCTATCGCGATTTCATAGATAAATTGTAATCTTTTGTTATTATTTATAAATATTTTAAAATACTACCCTATTCCTTAATTAAAATGAATTTTTGTTGTTACATGAAAATTACCCTTATTAACATTTCAAGTATTTTAACTAACTATATATTAGTTAACAAAATAAAATATGAGATAAGTTATTATATGAACAAAATTAAACTAATATATTTTTAAAGTTTAAAGAGGTTGGCTGAGTTGTTGGCTCCCATAGTCACGTACTTCAAACACAATGTTATATAAATTCAACAGCCTCTACTATTAAAATTTACACATTTATTAAAAATGAATAAATAAATAAATAACAATCTTGTCAATCTAGAATCTTTAACAAATTAAGAATTCTGTTTCAAATTATAACCACGAAATATTCAAATTTAAATCAAAAGAAATTAGATAAATTTCATATTTTCTACCATTCAAATCAAATTAAATTTGGGCATAATCAAATATTCATCATAAATCAAATTCCACAAAATATATATTATAATTCAATTTTATATTTAAACCAAAATTTAGATACGACATAAAATTTAACTTATAGTTCCAAACTTTATTCCAAATTATAAATCAAAATTTAAATGATTTAGAGTTGATCTCAAAGGAAGAAAATTTGTTATATTTTTTTCAATCGCATGCCAAATTTGATTGATATTGAAAATTAAAAGTTATAACAAACAATATAAGAATGTTTGAAATCAAATTTGTTATTGTTTAAATTTTTTATTGAAATATAACTTTAGACCTTTTAAGTAAATCTACACCTCAAACACTTTTTGCAAACCAAAACAACTATACCTCTCAAACCTAGATTATTTAATTTCATAAACTAATTAAATCTCAAAACTAGACTTTCAAACTTAATAAGCTAGCTTAATACCTAAAAATATAGCTGAAACTGTTGAAAATACACCTATATAATTAAAATGTTACTAAAGTTTATGGACAAGTAAATAATTTAAGCTTTTTTATTGAATAAAGTCGTGACCAAAATATTTATAGTTAATTTCTTTTTTTAAGGCCATTTGAATTAATTTAAAAAACAAATGCTATTTCAAAAATCCATTTTCATTTAAAAACTTTCCATAAAAATCGTTTAAACAGTTACCAAATAATAATGACTTTCAAAATAATTTATCTTTTAAATTAATCATTTAAAAAAATATTCCAAAAAACGCAATCATTTTCTAATTTCTTAGCGGAGTCACTAAACTCGAGAGGGCCTGAGTCCCATCTATGAGTTAACAAATGGGTCTTGAAATGGGGATAGGCCCAACTTTAAGGGATTTTATTGAATAGAGTGTTAACCACTCGACGTATCCGTTGTAGTCTAGTTGGTCAGGATATTCGGCTCTCACCCGAAAGACCCGGGTTCAAATCCCGGCAACGGAATATCAATTTGTTTCTATATTTTAATTTTTCTTTATTTTATATATATACAAAAGGTGGAAATAAACCGTACTGTACTGAGTGACTGATGTAAATTCTCATGCTTCATAAGTCAGTTGTCATTAATCGTTAGATTTAGGTCGTAATTATTTTGTTTGTAATTTTTTGAACTTGTCAGTAGATTAATTTTTTCTGCCAAAATTGTGAATGAGTAATTATCTAGATCAAAGTATAATTTGGATCTTATGTAGTGGATGATATTAACAAATAATTTTTGAAAAGTTAATTGATCTAATTAACAATAGTACGTCAAATTTCACTTAAGTAAAGAATCTTATTAGTGACATCGTATTTCTAATGGAGCGGTTGAAAAATGTTCCTTTCTTTTTTTTATATCTATGCCTAATGTCGAGCTATTCACTGTATTGATCGTGATCGTTATGTTGCTAGACTCTTGTTTAATTTTAGTATTTTTGTCTCTTTTACTTATTGATATTTTGAGAATCATGTCTTTCTAATTAAATTTTGGATATAACTCATGATAACTTTCTTCCCCTTTTGTCCCATTGAATGGGAGTTTAATGAATAATCTTTATTAAACGAAAAAAAAAAAATGTTAATACTCACAACTAATTTAACAATTTGATGTTTAATAACGCTTTCGGTTATATGATACACTGAAAACTACCATTGTTATCGATTAGGTCTAGATTAAAAATAAAAAAGAAAAAAAGTAAATCGTTAATTATCGGCCTGCATCTATGGAACTTGAAGAAATATCGCCAATGGACGACGAACGGTAAGAAGTTGCTGAAATCACTTCAGTCATTCTCGAGTTAAATTTCGAGTAACTTTTAGAACAAGCCCAGCCGTCCACCGCCGGAATTTGATCGTCGCCGTGAAGGATTCTCGTCACCTGTGTCATCGTCGGCCGAGCTTCGGCTATCTGGTGAGTACAAAGAAGCCCCAATTGCAGAACCATCTTCATCTCCTCATCCTCATAAACTGAATTCAACTTCGGATCAGCCGCCTTAAGAATTTCTCCGCTTTCATACTGCTCCATCACCCAATCCACCAATATGAACTGTTCCGATTCCAGAGGTTTTCTTCCACACGCCACTTCCAGAAGCAGAACTCCATACCCAAATACATCCGTGTTTTTTGAAGCCTTCCCTGTACGAACCAACTCCGGCGCTATGTAGCCGATCGTGCCGACGACGCCGGTCGTGTGTGATGCTTCGTCGTGGTCGTATTGCCTGGCTAGACCGAAATCGCTCAATCGGGGATTCATGTCGGCGTCTATTAGAACATTGCTTGGCTTCACATCTCGATGGATCACTACTTGCTCCCACTCTTCGTGAAGGTATAATAGTCCTGCTGCAATTCCTTTGAGGATGTTGAATCTTTGTTTCCAATTCAATATATAGTTGTTTTTTGGATGATATAGAAGAGAGTAGAGGCTTCCATTTGGAATATAATCGTAAACTATGAGTAGATCGTTCTTTTTCTTGCACCAACCTTGAAGATTCACCAAGTTCTTGTGTCTTAATCGACCTAAGCTTTCGATTTCTGCTGCGAATTCTTTCATTCCTTGGCCTGAGTTTCTTCTTACTCTCTTCACTGCAATTTCAATTCCAGTTGAATGTATCTGACCTTTATACACTGAGCCAAATCCCCCAATTCCAATTAGCTCGCTACTTTTAAATCCTTTTGTTGCTGTGTAAAGGTCTCCGTAGTGGAATCTGTGAGGACAGTCTCTTTCCCAATCCTCAAGCCTCTCAGTTTGCCACGTTTTTCTGTACCAGAAAGCTAAGAAAAGAATTCCTAGAATGGCTACAACAGATATAACTGCTATAAAAACCTTGAAGTGGGAGTTGGGTGGTGAAGAAAGAGAATCTTGCTCTTTTGGTGGGTTGGGAAGAAGAGAGTAATTCAGGGGAGGCGCTGGTCCATTCATTGCAAAACTCCATCCCAAAATGTAATGGGAGCTTGTTTTATCTCCGGTTGAAGCCGAGAAGCCGACGAACATTTTTTCCTTTAGAACAGGTTTCAGTTCAATCCGACGGGAAAGGAGTGACTTTGTTGGTTTTCTTTTAAGCTTCCACGGAGCTATTGTAACGTTCACCATTCTGTTGGGGCCATCATATTCAATCCAAGCGATGATAGGATCACCAGAATCCATTTGCAAGTCGTGTTCATGAGCTTCGCCATAGTCGGAATAAGAAGCAGGTTTGGATGCAACTGATGAAATGCCATTGATGTTGATTCCAATATGGTTTCCTTTGGTGTTCCTTTCTTCATCATGCCCATTTACAGTGTCAAATTCAACAGCAAATATATGGTTTGAAGTGTTACCATTGTTGGAAGAGTCGAACAATCCAAGAAAGTGTCCACTGTCTGCACCTGCAAATTGGGTTGATGGAGCTATGGCAAAGGCCAAGCCGTACCCTCCTTGGCCGGGGCTCGAAGGATCAATTGCAAAAACAAAAGTTGTGCTGAATGATGAAACATTCGGAAATGAGTCAGAACTTTGATCAAACATCTGGAATGAAGATGGATAGAACGCGTGGCCGATAACATTATGCGATCTATTGGTGAGCCTCAATGCACCAGATGGCTTCAAAACAAAAGCTCCCTCAAGATCAAGTCCTGTATCGTTGAATCCATGGTAGGGAAATGAAGACTGCACTGAATGGGCAGCCAAAAGGAGGAACACAGAAAGAAGAGCCAGAGGAGCTGCCATAGCCATGTGAGTTTGTGAGAAAACAAAGCTCTAAAGGAGTAAACATGGGGTCAGCTTCTGAACTCCATTGCTATTACTTAATATAAATAAGAGATGTGGAATTGGTCAATTTTGTGGAGAAACCCAGATTGCTTATTGACTTGGGAATCAAAGTTTGAGAGAGTCACTGAATTTGGAAGGCTGAAGAAGAGCAAAGTTAAATGGTTTGATGGGGAAAGTTTGAAATTTCAAAGTTTGAAGACGAAAACGAATAAATTTTCATGTGGAGATTGATGAAGGTGATGGCAATGCCACACATTAGATTTCCAACTAAAATGACTCATTCAAGCCATTAAGGGGGCCGCTAGAGGCAGAATAAAGTTGCCTTGTAATAAGTCATGACTGGCTCTTCGACCATCAGACGATTCAGACCGTTGCCTTTCAGCGCTCAGTTGCATCGTAATGATGATTTGCTCTCATCTAATTATATTCCTACCCTGTTTCTCACCCTCTTTCTCCACTTTAATTAATGATTAATTAACTACATAGAGACTAGAATTAGTTAAATTAGGACTTAAAGTCATGATTGGGGTTTGAACTTAAAAAGTAAAATAGTTCTTAACTTAAAATATCATTTCCATGATGTTTTTTTGTTTCATTTTATTTTAATTTCTCTCTACTTTTAATTGTTCAAATCTACGGTAAATCTTAAATTTAGATTTTTAAATTTCATTTTTATCAAAATTGATTACACTATAAGAATAATTTTCATGAAGGTTTTATTTTGAAAAAGTCAACAATGAACTAAAACCATTGATTATTTTTAAAGTTTATTAAGAGCACATAGATTAATTTTATAGTTTATTGAAAGTTCATATATCAAAAATAGATTAAAATGAAATAAAATCTATAACACAATGATCAAATTAGTATTTTAACCTACTTTGCTGCTTTCTATTTTGATGTCAAATTAATAATAATAATAATTTGGAATCTTGATTGTTGGATTTACAATGAATTTTTTTTCCCATGCTATTGTTCACCCTCGTTTTACCCAGTTTGTTCTCAGACGGGGAAAAAAAACTTTGAATAAGAGTATTCAAATAAGTTCTAATACAAAAAAAAAAAAAAAAAAAAAAAAAAAAAAAAAAAAAAAAAAAAAAAAAAAAAAAAAAAAAA
>QLSR01000645.1:2987859-3064458 GCA_031780015.1 Citrullus colocynthis
AAAAAAAAAAAAAAAAAAAAAAAAAAAAGTCAATAATAATCTAAAAACATAATTTAAAAATTTTAACTTATTTTTTGAAAACATATCCAATTATTGTTGGAAAAAAGCTCAATAGACTACTCGAGTCAAATAATCTCTCTATTTTGTCTAATAATCATTTTGTTTTTTTGGTTTCCACATTTAAAAATTAAACTTATCATCTTGTTTCTTATTTTTTAAAGCATAAACTCAGACCCATTTCTTGCTGCCATAAGTCATCTGCATTTGATTTGGATATTAATTATCTTCTTTAATTTATTTTTTGAAGAATTAAGTTGGGGTCACAATATTGAAAAAAAACTAAATTCGCATTTATATTTAAGTGATAATATATTTTATTGGTTATAATATGATTCAGAAAAAAAAAAAATCAAACCTTTATCTTTAAACAATTGGGTTTTGGTTGAATTGGTAAAATTTAATAGAAAAGGCTGACTTTATAAATTCTAATTTGAATAAGACGACTTTGAAAATGGGTATTTTAATGAGGCACGATATATACAATCACCATGGCATAATTATTCCTCCACACGAGCTTAAATTATTATAATTTAATATTTTATCTCTCAAAACCATTTTTTTTTAATTATGTGAAGAATAATCGGCTTAAACTCCAACAAATCATTACTTATGCCCATATTATTTCAGGGCTATTTTGGTAATTTTCCTTGATGTTATTAGCCGTTTTATTTGACAAATTTGAACCCATAAAGTAATGCTGAAAATAAGGAGTTTGGAAGGGATATTTATTTCTGGAAATTACTTTTTTTTTTTTTTATTATTTTTTTTTAATAAGAGATGCTTGGATTATCAGATATCAATAGAGCAATCTCCTGACCTTCACTTACCATATCAGTTGATTACTTTGGATTGATTTTTTTTTTTTTTTTTCCTTCTTCTTCTTCTTCTTTTTGACAATTGGATTGATATTTAACCACTTCACTTTTGGATTTTAAATCATAATAATAATAATATGGAAATTACGAAGACTTCGAGATATGAACTGAAAATGGAAATTGTCTGCTATTAAATACTTCAATGTTCTTTACTTTGCTTTTCAAGCTCGCTGACTTGATTATTTTAAATATCAATGATGAGGTACGTCTTTTTGTGTACATGTTAAATATATATTAAGTTTAGTAACTATGAAATTTAGAAACTATCAAATAAATCATTCAATTCCATTTGTGTGTCTAATAAATCCACAATATTTAGGTTTGATAAATTGCCAAACTTCCAAGTTTGTTTTCAACGTATCTTCGAATTTTCTGTTAAATAAAACCTTAACCTATTTGACATACATTAAATTTCACGAATCTAATACCTACAAAATTAAATGACTTGATTCTACATTTTTAAAATTTTGGAAACTTGTGATATAAAATTGAGTTCAACATATGAAGGTGGAGAGATTCAAATCTTTGACTATCTTGTTTGAAGATTAATACCTATACCAACTAAGCAACGCATCAATGGATAAAAGACACCACGTAAGTTTAAGAACTAAAATTGAAATTTGGTGTAAATTGTTTGAGGGTATGATATTGATTTACATGGATGAAGTTATAAAAAGTAATTGTTTACCTACCTAGATCTATCGAAGTTGAAGTGACAAAACTAGTGGATGAAGTAGGGGAAGAAGGTGGAATAAATTGAGTGAATCCGGAGTTAGATTGGAAGGGAAGTTGAGAATAAGGTGGTGAAGGATCAAAAGAAAGAATTTGGTCTTCACCATTAAGAAATCTGGTGACTTGCCTCATGGTTGGCCTAGATTCAGGCTTATAATGGGAACAAAGAAGGCCAAGTTGCAAAACCATCTCCATCTCAACTATGTCATAAACTGAATTCAACTTTGGATCGGCTGCATCAAGAATACGACCTCTTTCATGGCATTCCATAACCCAATCTACCAATATGAATATATCTGATTCTAGAGGCCTTCTTCCACAAGCCACTTCAAGGATTAGAACTCCATAGGCAAACACATCTGTAGTTTTAGATGCTTTTCCGGTGCGAGCCAACTCGGGTGAGATGTAGCCAATTGTGCCAACCACGCTGGTTGTATGTGATATTTGGTCGTGGTCGTATAACCTTGCAAGACCGAAGTCACTTAGTCGAGCATTCATGTCAATATCTATCAATACATTGCTTGGCTTAATATCTCGATGGATCACCACTCGCTCCCATTCTTCGTGTAGGTATAACAATCCACCAGCAACGCCTTTGAGGATGTTCATTCTTTGTTCCCAATTCAGTACAAAGTTGTCCTTTGGATGGTAGAGGATAGAATCCAAGCTTCCATTTGGAACATAGTCATAAACCAAGAGGAGATCATTCTTTTTCTTGCACCATCCTTGGAGATTTACCAAGTTCTTGTGTCTTAGTCGCCCCAAACTTTCGATCTCTGCAGCAAATTCCCTCATTCCCTGACTCGAATTTCTTGTTACCTTCTTTACAGCAACTTCACTTCCAGTTGAAGGTAAGACACCTCTGTATACTGAGCCAAAGCCTCCTGATCCAACGAGCTCGGAGTCTTTAAATCCCTTTGTTGCTATATAAAGATCTCTATAACCAAATCTGTGAGGACAATCTCTTTCCCATTCTTCAAGGTTCTCACCTCGTAAACTTCTTCTGAATACGGAGGCTAAGAACAAAATTCCCATAAATGTTATGGCAGATAATATTGGTACAAGAACAGTGACTAGAGGATTGAATGCTGACGATGAAGGAGGAAGAATTTCCACTTTTGGTGGTATTGGAAATTGAGGCGGAGGGATTTCCACTTTTGGTGGTTTTGGAAGTCGAGAAACATCTAACGAAGGTGCTGATCCGTTGATTGCAAAACTCCAACCTGAAATGTAGTGGAAGCTAGTTTCTTTTCCAGTTGATGCAGAGAAGCCGACAAACATATTCTCAATCAAAACTGAATTCCAGTTAATGGGATGTGAAATCAATGGCTCAGTTGGTCTGTTTACATCTGCTGGTGCTATTGTGACATTCAGTAACTTACGATGGTGATCATACTCAATCCAAGCTTGGATTGGATCACCACTATCCAAATACACCTCCTTCTTCACCTCAGAGCCGTAGTTAGAATACTCAGCTGATTCAGACGCATTTGATAGCACACCATTCTTGTTGATTCCAACATGGTTGCCTTTCGAATTTGTAGGGTCATCGTGGCCATTGACAGTATCGAATTCAACTGCAAAGATATGATTTGAAGGGTCGCCATTGTTGGAGGAGTTGAAAAATCCCAAGTAATGTTCACTTCCAGCACCTGGGAATTGGGTTGATGGAGCTATAACAAAGGCGAGGCCATGCCCAGCTGGTGCACCAAAGCTTGATGGAACTATCGCAAACACAAAAGTTGTGCTGAAAGAAAAAACTTGTGAAACTGGTTCAGAACTTTTATCCAACATCTGGTGGGAATCAGGATTGAAAGCATGGCCTATAACGTACTGGGAGCTGTTAGTTAGCCTTAACAAGCCAGAAGGCTCTATAGAAGCTTCTTGACTAAGGACCAGATTTGAATTATTGAATCCATGGTACACAAATGAAGCTTGAACACAAAGAGCAGCGACACAGAAAAAAAACATCAGAAGGCAAGCTAAAGAAACTCCCATAGCCACGTGAGGAGGCTTATAAGAAAGAAAAGAAAGAAATCACAGCTTAAGAAGAAAACAATAGTATTCCATGTACGTACCTATGAAAGGAACTCTATTAAATACTGAGATGTAGACTAGAAAATGGCAATTGTCAGGAAGATGCAACAGCTCTGGGACCATCGCCATTGCTAAACTTTCCATTGTTCCATTGTCAAAGAATAGTAATTTTCAATAATTTGAATTTTGTGGTGTCAATTAAATACCGAAAATGACAGAGAAAATAGCCATGAGACGTGGGAGATTAATTGAAATGAAACCATAGGAATTAGGAGCTTCTCCATATAGAAAAATCAAGAGAATTTGAACATAAAGACAAATGCCCTCCAGAAATGTGGTGGAGAAGTGAGTTTGAAGTTTCTAAGCATCTAGAGTCCAGCCAGCATTGGTTGACAAAGCTTAAGTCCTCCTTTGATTTTCTTTTTTCTTTTACTTTTTTTTTTTCTCTTTTTTATAAAGTACTTCAATGTTGGGATATTTCTAATTTTCTATCATCTTCCACGAAGACAATGCCTTGGGGACGGGTTAGGAAACAATAGACTATGAATTTTCACGTTCATATCAAACGGTTCTTTAAACTTTAAAAAAAATATATATATATATAATTCTAAAATATTTGTAAACTTTTAATTTTGTATTAAATAGGTGTTTTAATTTTAACATAAAAAAGCATCTACTAAGTCTTTGAATTTTCAATTTCTTGTTTATAAATCACATTTTTTAATTTTACGTCTTGATAAAAATTGTATAGAGGGCTGGGGCCCAAATGAAAAGTAGACCCAAGTTTCAAAATAAATGAATTTTGGCAGTTGTGTCTAATGAGGAACAAAAGGAATGAGTGATAAGCTAAAGCGAGAGGAAGGAATGAGAATTCGTTTGAGCGTCAAACCCTCATGCACGGTTTGAGGACAAAATGGTACTTTCACATGCAACTAATGTATGCATTAAGGTCATTTTTCGAGCAAACTTGCCCCTAAAAAGGGTCTTCCATACAAAAACCCCTATGTCTCATAAATTTTGCTTGTTCAACATTTTTTAAGAATTTATGAGCTTAACTGACACAAAATTGAAAGTTTAATACTTTATTAGATACAAAATTCTATTTTATATCAGGTCGAATATATTTGTTAAATTAAAAAAAATGTTAAATATACCGGTAAACTATTTGACGGACTTAAAATCTATAGACCTATAAGACGAAAATTTAAATGTTTAGATATTTATTAGATACTTCTTAAAATTCAAGGACTTGATAAAGTTATTAAGACTAATTAATTTGTAATTTAACGTAATTATGATTACTTATGAAATCATGGTATAGATGGGCTATGTGAAAAGGCTTCATTTTTTTTTTGAGAAGAAACATAAATATATCAAATTAAAAATATATTTTTTCAATGAAAAAATATAATCTGAGAGTCGGTTTGATTTTCAATTTTTTCTTTTACAAAAAGGAAATAAAATTATTTCTATAATAGAATTCCAAGAAACTTTGATGGTCATAAATAATAACACCTGGAAGAATCAATCAAGCTTTAAAATATCTATATCTAATTTTACTAAAAACTTTTATAAAAATATCAAGAAAATCTCGATCCACAGAGATAAAGACTCCAACCATTTATTATAGAAGAAAGGATTCATTAAGCCAAGATCACTAACTAACTAATACTAATAGAATAGAAAATAATTGTCTTTTCGATTTCGATGAATATTTCTAAAAAAAATTATAAAAACAAAAAAGATTTGAAAAAATAAATTTAAAATTAGAAATAGACATTTTATGATTTTTAAAGTTAACCCGTCTATTATTTAGAGGCATTATATTTTATGTCTCGTAGTTTTTTATATGATATAATAGAAATTTTAATTAACTCTTGATGTCAATATCAAATCTATTGTCTATTATTTAGAGGTATTATATTTTATGTCTTGTAGTTTTTTATATGATATAATAGAAATTTCAATTAACTCAAATCTATAAAAATATGGAAATATGGGTACGAAATTAATTTGCAAAACCAGTGGAGTGAAAACATGAGTTATTGAATAGGTAATAGATAAACTTAAAACTAAGCATGACAGACTCGCCAAAGACATCATTTACTCTTTCTAGCACAGACCTTGTACACAAATCCATCGTTCAATATCCAAGTCAAGAGAATTGAGGAGGGCAGAAGGTTCATTGATCATTCTCCACGTTAAGTATAATGACCCTTCTTTTTGTTTGACAAAGATACAATGCGACATGAGAAGATTTAAATTGAAAGGAGAACGTTAAATAACAGTATCGACATGGACAAAACTACAACCAGGTGAAGGAAAAGAGAACGAAAACCACACCTACAATCCAATAATGTCATTGAAATCATAGAATAAAGTAATTGTGCTGTAACATTAAAAAAAAATATTAACTATTGGTTTCTGCTGAATATTAAATATTCATATTAATCCACAAAATTATTGAATTCAATTGGCACTCTTCAATTAAAAAATGACCTCTTTAAAGAATCTCAGTACAGTTACAGTTCCTCCCTCCACTAGACTACTTGCCTTATGCCCCCTGCAAAATAACATTGGAATCATTGGTATTAGTAGGGAAGAAACATTAATCATGGTTGTTTGTATGAAGTCACATTTCGCGTTCTAGATAATTAAATGTACAGAACAAAATTCACCTGTTTCAATGCCATTAATTCCTCACAAGACCAAGCATCCTCTTGCAAACCTTCAACAAATCCCAATCCCTTCAAAACGTCTAATCATTTAATTCTATGGTGTCTCTATTGACTGCAATAACAAAGTCACCCATTAAACTCAAAAAATTGGATAACCTCGAGTTAAGAAATTATGGACAATATTTTATTTTATTATTATTTGTTTTATAAATACCTCATACCCTGATGGTGTGGTGTGGAGAACCCACCTTTCTCTTAATGGTCCATGACACCAAATTGCAATCAAATTCACTCAATATTGCTCAAAATTCCAAACAGTGTCCTACCCTCTTTCTTTCCTACTCTAATTACAGAACCTAATATATTTCTCCAAATCTCACAATTAAAATTCCAATACCTTTAAATTCCACAAAAATATTGATGTAGCGAAGACTCGAAACTGACTTTATCCACTTCTATATCAACTTGATGAAATTGACCTATGATTGAAAATGGTACCTTAACGTCCTTCCCTAATCAAATACTAACAAACCCATTATTTTTGTTATTCCTCAAACTAAAGGTTCTTCCAAATTTCAAGCTGACTTCTCGCACACTTGTATCTTTAGATTCTAACTTAAACCGTTGATGAGCTACACATCATCTTCACATATTTCCTTATTCAATGCTTTTATATCCATTATGTTTCCTACTCAACCTTTCCTTCTCCTCAAAGCTCTTGAAATAATTCATGACTCCAATAGTCCTAAATTACAATCATGTCCACAAAATTCCATTACTTCACAAGACACAAGACACAAGAACCAAAGTGATCCATGACTAACAACTCAAGGACCAAAAAAGTAATTTTCCCACCATTTTAGTATGCAATAAGCTCTAGATGCTGTCCCAATGATTTTATTCGATATAAGGACATGCTAAACACGTAACCAAACACGTCCTTGCGAGCAAATTTGGAGAAGGAGAAAGGGGAAGACCATGGCCTCCTATGCGAGCTTCATTCAGTAATAGGCCGCACGAACGTCAAGGGCTGCCCATTTTGATTTATCTAGGCCCATCAATAAATGGCCTAGGCCCAATACATTGCTCTGTCCCTTTGATCTCTAAAGCCCACTTATGTGGCCCAATTTTAGTGTGTCTATCCACTCGCCTCCTTCACTCTTCATGTTCTGTTCCCCGACTCCTCCGCCAGACCTCCATTTTCAGTCAGGTCGAGCAGCTTCTGCTTCGGTCCGAAACCCTACTTGAGTCGCCTGAAGTCTCAGCATTTTCCTATTTGATCGACCTTCTTGAAGTCAGAGGTCTGTCTCAGTCATGGCGTCAATCAACTTCAACCCCTTCGAAAATTGGTTCTCCAGACGTCCTAATCCCACTCCTCCCCACAATCTCATCGCATTTAGAGACTCGTTGTCTCAAAAATCCTCTATGTCAGCAAATTTTGCTTCAACGAGCCTCTCAAATGTCTTCAAGAAGCCGCAGAAACCAGAGAAATCATCCGATGAACCGGGGTATTACGGCAAAATGCTAGAACAATTCTACTGGGAATGCGACAATTTACCCGACTACAGACACGCCCCCGAGGTTGAGAAAATCTTGAGCGAAGATCCTGTTTTCGAGAACAAAGAGAATCCTACCCGAGAGGAGCTCGAAAAGAACGAGAAGCTCTGGAAAGCGGTACGAGCTAGCCCTGTTGTGCAATTTCTGGAACGTGCGGAGGAAATTGCAGCCAAGTACAATGAACTGGAGCTCAAAGAAAACGAGAATCCATACAGAGATGAGGACAAGAAGCTGTGGAGGGCAATTCCTCATGTTCCTGGTCTTGATGGGCGGCCTATGCCGAGGAAAGCGATAAAGACGAAAAGAGAATCCGATGACAAGTTTTGGGATTTTGCGAGACAGTTCTTTTTTGGGCTCTGGGGCTTCCGGCAAAGACCTTATCCACCTGGTCGCCCGATCGATGTTGCTCAGGCCATTGGGTATAAGCGCCTCGAGAAGCGGTACTATGACTGTAAGTCTATATTGGTGCGGTTATTTGAATAACGTGCTCTGATTTTCCATTTACTACTTTTGCCTTAAGCTAAATTGAGCTGCGGAAGCCACATTAACATGGGCTATCTTAATTTCATCATGATACGGGCTCATATTAAAGCTGTTATGTTCTTCTGTCCAAGTTTCTTAGATCTTCACCTCAACACTTTTTGGTGCTAAATCGTGAAAATATTAGATAGGCACTTTGCTTTATCATGATTTTACCCCTTGGGTTTACTTTTACGTTTTTTGATAAGCCTGTATAATCTACATTTCAATCTTGTTTTGTCAGCTTCATGAAGTTGCTTAGTCATTTAAAAGTGCTTTCCTAGTCTTGTCTTGTATTCATGGTTTTTAGCATGATTGTTCTTACTTTGCAGTTATAATGAGGAGTGGAGGTTGGTACTATAAGGATCGGTTGGGTCGTACTCGGGGACCATTGGAACTAATTACTCTGAAAACAGCCTGGGGAGGTGGCATTATTGACAAGGATACATTTATCTGGGGGGAGGACATGGACGAATGGGCGCCAATTCACATGGTTTACGGATTGGAGCGTGCAATTGCCACTTGGGAAGGTTAGTCAAGCTTTCGTGTTTATCTTTTCATTTGTTTTGGCAGGTATGAAGTTGAAGGTTACCATTATACTGGGTATCAAGAAATTTACCCTGAAGTTGTAACATCAATTACTGTATGCTTAATTGGAGCACTATTAGTCTTTAAGTAGATCAACATTCAACACACATGACATGACAGTTCAAGATGGAGCATTCTGTTAAGTACTTAAGCACCTTGGAGAACCATACCCCAAAAGCTAGCTATTGTAGTAGGAGAGCCAAGTCACTTAAGTACCACATTGGTCATCCCATTCTAACCAATGTGGGACAAAGGTAGCCCATATTACCGTGGTTCCTAACACATTCCCTTTAGTTTATTGAAGATATATCCCGAACCAAATTAGAACATGCTTCCTTTCCTTCAAGTGTTTATTATAGCTACATCATGACAATCAGACTTTAAACATGACATGTCATGAACAAACATTTGCAGTGGCGGACACAACAGCCTCTAATTGGTTGATCCCTGCTCTTATGACTGATGTAGGAGTTTATCATCAGCTGGGTTTCCAGCAGAGAAGAACAAAAAATCATTTATTCAAGTGTTCATAAACTGTTGTTGGAATTAGCAAAGATAAATTAGCTCCCGAATACACCTGTTTACATTCAAGAATGTGGTGTACAACTGTACACGTACAGCACCAGCAGGGTTTAGAACGAATTCGAATGACACCATATCCTAATCACTGTCCAGCTGTACCCACATTTTGTTAAGTTGTTAGCACTATAGAAGCTCAGTGAAGGCAGATTAGATAGCGCAAATGCTTTTGCTGCCTTTTCCTATCTCTACAAACATTTGGAAAACTAGCTAAGCTAGACGGCATATATAGAAAAACCTTAAATCCACAGTCAATATCATGCAATTGGTACTTTATTTGTAGCTGCTTTCTTTAACGCAGTTCCTATTTTTGTTTGTTACATCTCATTTATTGTTCCCACCATCCCCTGTTCGACTGCAGTCCATCTAGTTGATTTATAAACAGATGGCTTATTGACGATCCTGTTACAAAGTGGTTTACTGGCTCACGGTTGTTTATACAGTTAGACTCGGTGCTGCTGCCACTGCTTTTCTTCACAAATTGCAGAAAGGTATACCTCCATGGGTTCCTGTTAAGGGACAAGAGAAGAAAACCTACAAGCAATTGCAACAAGAGGCTTTAGAGAGCAAGAGACGAGATCTAGCAGTATTAGCAGCTAATGACGGTGTTTGGCCAGGCGTTAGAATTCCTAGCCATGCACTTTTTCTCTGGGCAAGTGGATCTGAGCTGACATCTACTTTGGAGGCAGATCACATGCCAAACAAGTACATCCCTAGGGATCTAAGGTATGTGCCTAAACCCCACATTCTGTTCATTATGTCTCTATCGTCTTAAGCACAACCATTTTAGTCGTCAGTTAAAAAATCCATGCTGGTAATTTGACAATGGCACTTGAGAGACTCGTGGTAAAGTCACTGGTGATTAGAAATCAAGGTGGTTGGCTAATGTGTATTCTATACACTTTAAATTATACCGTACAAATTACAGTCTAGCAAATGCTGAGGATGTCCTCAGGCTAGTCATTTGTTTTTCATCTATGGAAGAATCGAAGATATATAAGAAAGTTCATTTCGCTTGAATAATTCATTTCATTGCTGAGGATGAAGTGTCCTTAACATTGGCCGTTGCAGTAACCTTTTTGGGTATATAATCTAACTTTGGAGATCTCTTCTTCATTAGATTCTTGTACTTATGTCATGGTGGTTGTCTGTGGTATGACAGGTATAAATTAGCTAAAATTATACCCGGGTTAAGACCATGGGAGGTTCTAAGCGTGGAGCAAGCTATGGAACAGATAACATATAATGGCGAATGGCATCGTGAACCTCTTGGGACATACACGACTGGTCCTCCATACATCAGGCATTGGAATAAAGATGTCAAGGTAAAGTACTTACTACGTACACATTCTTATAAGTTTGCTGATCTTGAATTGCCCCCATAAAATAAGAAAAAAGAGAAACCATGTTGATAGAAACTGTTGGAATTTTCTCTTTGCTATAGCTGCATAAAAATCTAACACTCAGTTTGATTCAGTTTAATTTTGAATCTGGACGAGGTTAATCATATCGAATCACGAAACATCTGTCCCTTTCTTGCAGAGAATGTTTAGGATATTCTTCAGCCTCAGCACTAGAGTTTACAATAAAATGGAGCAGACAATTCCTGGTTTCAGTAAAATAATGGAGAAGGTTCAGGCCGATGCTGCTGCCAGGGATGCTAGGCGGAAGGAGAGGAGGGAAGCGATGAACAGAGCTGAATACGAGAGAAAGTTCTTCGGCAGAGTCAGAGAGGATCGATAGATTAGAGGATACAGTGTTGCAAATTAAGCATCGATTAAGGGAGTGATTTCCAGAAATAAACTAATTCTTGTGTAAACTTGATTGTAGTTTTGGCATGTAGGTGAGTGGCCTTCCTCTTATAAATTGGATTAGGAAACTCAGACCCTTACCGGCAGGAAAAACACCATTTTTTGGTTCCTCTTGTAACATTTGAGTAGTATTTTTCAAGGATAAATGTAAAGTAAATCATCATTAGTTTCAACTAAAGACGATGGGTTTTAAGTCTGCACAAAATGCTTTGGATAGCTGAAAATCTCAGGACTAATATTTCAAGCTTCAAGGGCATTAACATGTAAATTATTATTGGTGGTCATAAATTTGAAATTCGAATTTGTTCTACTAATTTGTTATATTCTATTGTAAATTTCAAATGTCTAAATTTAATCTCTATATTTTCAAAATTAGTTTAGTATATTGTTAACTTCTTTTAAGAATAAATTTAGTCTAGTTTAGCTTGTTCTCATCAATTTTAGAAACATCTTTCACATTTCATCTTATCTTCATGGAAAATTATTATTATTATTGTATCAAGTTTGATAGAAAAAATTGAAATGAAGTATTGAACTAAAATAGTATTTAAACGTTACTAATGAAAAGGGACAATGACATTATTTTGAAATCGATCAATATGAGGTAATAAGACTAAAGTTTGGCATGGTTGCATTACTCCATTAGTCCAATTATTTCATTTATTGCTCATTTTTTATATTAATTGTTATATTAGTTTATGGTTGAAAATAGTGCTGAGGCCGACATAGGCACAAGTCTTAAGGAGGTTTTAGGCCCATAACACATAGCCGAGCCGATGCGAATGAGGCCTATTTGTCTGTAGCTGGGCCCAAAACAAATGTGGTTCATATTAAAAGAAATAAAATAACAATAGAAAATTAGGCAGACATCAAACTGAAAAGAACGATGGGGGTTTTTAAAAGAACGAAAGAAAATGATTGGACAAAACGATGGAGGATTCTGAGCCAGTTAATGGTGTGGTTATATTTGGTGGAATGTCACCATATTGTTTCCTTTTTTTTTTTTTCTTCTTTACACCAAAATGTTACAACTTGAACTTGAAGGGTGGATGTTCAAATTCATAATTAATTTAAAAGAAAATTGCTTTCATAGTCATAATGTTTCGAAGAATAAATGCATTTGGTACTAAGTTTTCACAACATGCAATTGTTGCTCTAGAATTTTTTAAAATAGATTCAGTTAGTCCTTGAACATTTTTAAATAATTTTATAGTATTTCAAATTGGAAACAAATGTTTAAAAATAATTTCAAGAGAAGGGATATTTTTAAAAAATAATTATAAATGTTTATTGCATGGATCTTTTAAACCTATTAACTCAAGTACTAAAATTGTATATTTTGAAAACTAAGGGATCACTGCATATATTCTTAAAAACTCGAAATCTAGAAAGATAATTTTTCATTGATTGAAACTTCGATTGTTTTCTCTTTATATCAGAAAAGAAATATGAGTCATTTGAGAGACACATTTTCAGACAAATAAAGATTATATATGTAGATCAACTATTCTCTTTTGAATTCAACCATACGAGAGAGATGGTATATTAATCATCTAGAAAGAAAAAAAGAATATTAAAAAAAAAAAAAAAACCACACTTAATTATCACTCCTAAATTGTTTGATGAAAGAAAGCATTGGGTGTATTAGACATAATTGTATAATAAATAATAAAATAAGAGAGTTGAGTAAACCGAGACATCTAATAGGGACTAGGGAGAGCACAACCAAGTAAATTGAATAAAATAATGCAAAGGGTTGTCAAAATTTGTCAATTTGAGCCGCTAGGTCATTAATTGCCATCCTAAATGTAGTCATGAATCATGATTCACTTTCGAATATCTCTAATGCTTTAACTAAATTTTTTTTAATCAACATTTTCATACGAGATTACAAACATAGCCAGTAAATAAAAAGTTAAAAAGAGAAAAATATTTGAGTTTATTCCAAGACACATTCATCTAATATATATAAATATAAAAAATATGAAAAATAAATAAAACTAAGAAAAACAACGATTAACAATTAAAATAGATTTCACCAACGGAGATGGTTTTCAAGTCAAATCGATGATGTTCGATTTCTTTGGACATGGGAAGCAAGCATGTGCGCCACAAATTGAAGTTACATTTGGCACAAAAGAAGTCTTCAATAGCACTGCAAGGATGTAAAACACGTGGAGAATCCACCAAATGATGAATCTAATTAGTATACTAAGAAAAGTTCATCAAAGGCCCCCCAAAGTCAAAGAATCATTCTCAACCCTTAAGAAATCAATGAAACTTCTAAAGCCTAGAATGCATGTAGATATCTTTTAAATATAAATCTCAGTGTTAAGTAGAGTTGTATATGAAAGGAAAAAACAAACAAACAAACAATCCGATCCCAACACATTAGTTTGGTAAATTAGATTAGTTTGTTTAAAATTTTCTAACAATACCCCTTTTTTATAAAGCTTCATGATTAAAGACACATTGGCTTTTTAATTTTTGTTTTTAAAAGTAAGCTTATACACAATATGTTTACCTATTATTTTTCTTGTATTGCTATATACTTTTTGGATATTTTTAAAACAAAAAAAGTTTTTGAAACTTTTTTTTTTTTCTAAATGTTTAAGTATTTAGTTGGAAATGATAAAGATCAAAGTAAACAATTTATAAAAACAAACAGAAAAAAAAAAAAAAAAACCAAAATCCAAATAATTAATAAATTGGCTTAAGTAATTTAGTTAATCTAAATTATGTGGGTATGAGAACAAATTTACTAATTTCACAAACCATATAGTATAGGTAAATGAGTTTACAAACTTAAATACATACCAAAATGGAAATGAACATTATAAATTCATAAGAAGAACAAGTTTGAGGAAAAGCTTTATATTGTTCATAAACACATTTATTCTCCTTGAAAATAAAATGAAAAATTCCAAATCTCATGGAATTTTGCCTTTCTAATCCTTCTCTTCAAATTCTCCCATACTTCTCTTTCTTTACCTTATTCTTCGAATTGCAGCCATCTCTCATTTGGCAAGTTGCCTATTTGTTGTATGCGATTTTACGCATATGCCCTTGCATTCCCATCGTATTTACAATCCACCCCTTTGTTTTGTCCACAAACTTAATATTCATTCAAACACGATGCTGCATTTATGAGCCATGTATGGCCCATATGAATTTTCCCACTTCATTTAAATAAGATGTGGTCCAACTACATTAAACCACCTCTAAAAACAGTGTGAACATAAACCCAAAATTTTGTACTATTATAATTGTTTTTGTCTACTTTCTTTAGTGACGTACCCATTTTTTTAGTATACAGTTACGAGGATTTAAACTTTTGACTTTGCATAAGAGATTATATCAGTTAATGTCGAGTTATGCTCACTTTCACACTAACACGTCAATTAATTAGTAAAAATAATATTAATTTTTTTTTGTAAGTGAGAGAAATAGTTAAAATTTTGAATTCACAGTGTATTTGACTCTAAATTAATGTTTTTTTTTAGACAACGGGAGAAACGAACCGAACTAAGAAAAACAATAATCAACAATTAAAGCAGATTCCACCCATGAGGATGGTTTTCAAGCCAAATCGATGACATTCAATTTCTTCAAACATGGAAAACAAGCGTGTGTGTCACATAATTGGAGTTACTTTTAGCGGAAAAGAAGACTTTAATAGCGTAAAATACATAGAGAATCCACAAAATATTGAATCTCATTAGAATATCAAGAAGAAGTGAGCAAAAACCCCCCGTAAAATCACAAGAATCAATCACAGCCCTTGAAGAATTAATGTCAGAACTTCGATAATACCTTTCGTAAAGCGCGAGGGCCTTAACAAGCTCCACGCCATCGAAATCACTCTAAATCAAAATATTAGGATTTTATCAAAGACAAAAATCAATTTTATAAGTAATAAATGCGTTTGTTACTTCGTTCAAACCCTAAACAAAAAGATCGGCAATTTGTAAATATAAAGCCAAGGAAAGGGTAATTTGGTAATACTGTTTGATAAAGTTACTCTTACGCCTGGTATTTATATATCCACGCACATGTATGTCGTCTGTGGTCCAAAACGGAAAGCCAAACAATCGATCGCAAAGAGGCTGAGCTAATAAATCAACTGCCGGACCGCCGTGCAGAATCGCCGTTGCGGCTGGCAAGTGTTAAATCCTCTCTTTCATTTTTATTTTTTTATTTTTTGGTCTCCCGTAGAATTGTAAAAAGCCTCTCATCACTGGAAATGCCTTCGAAACCCTCTGTATCGTCTGTTCTAATAGACCGAATCAACGGCTCCGATTCAGTCACCGCCTCAATTCATTGCCAGAAAGAGGCTCAAAAATGGTTCCAGGTGCCGGAATCCGTGGCCGTCTACCATACGCATGCGGTGGGGCACAACCAGACCTGCTCCGCCGTGGTCCAAGAAATCGCCGCCCCCATCTCCACCGTCTGGTCGGTGGTTCGGCGATTCGACAACCCGCAGGCCTACAAGCACTTCGTAAAGAGCTGCCACGTGGTCGTCGGCGATGGCAACGTCGGAACGCTCCGGGAGGTCCACGTCATCTCCGGCCTTCCCGCAGGCTGCAGCACTGAACGCCTCGAGATTCTCGACGACGAACACCACATCCTCAGCTTCAGCATGATCGGCGGCGACCACCGCCTCGCCAACTACAGATCCATCACAACACTTCACCCATCGCCGGCCGACGGCGGAAATAAAACCGTCGTCGTTGAGTCCTACGCCGTCGATACGCCGCCGGGAAATACCAAAGAAGAAACCACCGTGTTCGTGGATACCATTCTGCGTTGCAATCTGCAGTCGTTGGCTCAACTCGCCGAGAATTTGCATAAACGCAATATTTAATCTCCGCTATAAAATAACTTCACTAATTTGAACATTCACTATTTTCCTCTGTTCTCTATTTCTTCAAATTGTTGGCTTAATTGTCTAGAAATTTTCATGAGCTACCCAAAATGCCTTCCGCTCTGTGCATGAATTAATATTTATAATTTTGTCTCTCTTGTGCCCAAATCCCAAGTGTTAATAATCAGTTTGATTTCAATATACACTTTTATATATTCCATGATACACCATCTTTATGTATTTCGCACCCGTCGAAATAATAATAATAAAAGAAGTATTATATAAATAGTAAATAGAGGAATAAGTGAGGGTAAATTAGAAGGTTCTAGAAGGAGGAGGTAAATTAGAAGGTTCTACAATAGTAATTGTCGTGGCTCTATATATTCAAGGTTTTTTTTTCACATTTTGTACTTTGTTTCAAATTCGGATATGTTTTCAAAATCAAAATAGATTTGAGTTGTTTAGTTCAATAAAATACAGGATGGAAGGATCAACTTCTAATTAAAGAGAGTGAGATGTTGTCAAATTAATTAAAAAAGTTAAAATGTGAGGGATTGGTTAAGGTAAAAATCAATTTTGGTGTCTTAGCTTCCAAACGACAATACACAGCCACAACACAATAGCCTGCAAATCTGATACCACAACTCACACATGATGTGATCACTTAGTATAGATAGATCAACCTTTTTTTATTTTCCTTTTATTTTCTTTATTTTCTTTATTTTCTTTTTTCCACTTTTCGCGTATTTAAATAAATACGAAAATAATTAAAGAGTGAGAAGTGAGAACCCATGGAGATAATTGTACAGTCAAAGTCAAACCATATCTAGCTTCATTTCAAACCTCCTTCACACACACACTCCAGCATAGCTGGAATTAGCACACCAAAAGAAAAGGTAAGACTTTTAAATGATAATCAATTATTTAGAAAGTGAGAAAGATGAGTTAAACAACCACACACCACTAAATCCAAACTCACCCAAAACTCTTAAACAATAGGGAGGGGAGAACTCCACATCTTTTTAGATCAAAGAACAATTTTGAGAGAATGTCAAAATGCAATAATATAAGCAAATTTGTTCACCTCTCAAAAGATGTGACAATAGTTAATGGACAATATTGACGACATTTCCAACAAAAAAAATTTCCTCAACGAGGATTCTTAACTCAGCAAAAGAAATCTCCCTATTACTAAGAAGTTTAATAGCTTCTAGCACATTGAACTCCACTTCAATGGAAAGCTTGTCCTCCATGTTACGAAGATTCCACAAACTCTAAAGAACGATAAACGCTCTGCCAAACCCTCAAACACACAAACCTAAGTAGTCTCTATACTCAAGGTGCCCACTTACCCTTGCCAACATCAAACAAGGTTTTGAGATTTATTTGGGGGAAAAAATATAACATATTGTAAATTTATATTTAAGACGTATCTTAATAATAGGTTCTTTAATTTTCAATTTTATGTTTAATAAATCACAAATTTAATTAGAATATTTTAAATATATGAACTAATTAGATATTAATATAAAATTTATAGATTAACTTATTGTTGGAATGTCTTGAATTTGTTGTATGCCTTGAAACTTAAGTAGAATTCATATTTGGCATATGACCCTAAGGTTTAGAGGAGTGTACTATATAAATTTTTCTAACGGCCACAATTAATTTTGTATTATGTAACATTCTACTCCATGGACGTAGCTAACATAACGTTAGTAAATCACGTAAATTTGTATGTTAATTATTCTCTATTTTATTCTTTATTTGTCGATTTCGTAACACCAATAATAATAATAATAATAATAATAATAATAATAATAATAAAATATGAAAAATTAGGTGTGCAAGTTGGGATTATATTTGAAATAATGATATTGATAAAAGAAAATGTGCGTGAAAAGAGAGGTGCAAGTTGTTAATGTGGAAGTGTTTTTATTGGCAAGTTGTGGAAGAGGAAGGGGTTTGAAAGGGATAGGCTTTTGATTTTTGGAGACCAACTTGGGGAATGCTTAATGTCTACATGTCCTCTTGTCCGCTTTTGGATGCCTTCACGCCGACCTTATTTTTTCTTATTTTGATTTTCTTTTTTATTTAATTAAATTCATAAGTATCTTGACCAGTTTACGTGCACCTCAATCAATCTTAGAAACAACCAGCTTGAATTCATGAGCTTTTCGTCATTTATTGAGACTAGATAAAATGGTTACCATAGATTGAACTCATGACTTCTTAGTTATTTATTGAGACTATATCTCCTTTTTTTATCACTAAGTCAACCAATGATAGTTGATTTTTTTTTCATTCCGAACGAAAATGATTTCAACTCAAATAAGTTAATAACTCAACTCAAACTTTATAAATTGCATTGAGTTTTTCATGTGATCGAGTCATTTGAGCAAACTCCGCACCAGCGAAATGAGCTTTTTCTCATTCTCTTACTCCCTTTTCTCTCACAGATTGCTCTTCTCTCCCTTTTTTACTCTTGTTCTTTGACGTTCAGTCTCAAAAAAAGGTCAATTTGCAACTTTGTGTGGTTATGACATCAACAAAAAATTAATTACCATTGTTTTTAAAAAATTGTGCATTTGTCATTTTTGACCTCCAAAATGGGTCAAGGTGTACAGTTTTCTCCTACCATATACTAGTCATTATTATCAGTTAATAATAATAATAATAATAAACAATTAAACAACTTTTAACACATTTATTATCACGAATTCGAATATGACTCCATGAATAAATGAAGCTATTCCCTCCTTTAGGGTCAAAGTTCAAACACCATCTCCCCACTGTTCTAGAAAAATACAAATCTATTATCAAGTCTAACTGGTGATGTTGTCAATTCGAAAATAGCATCGGAGAGTCGTAAAATAGAGCTTTTAAGATTTTAAAGGATAATGATAAATTGTACCAAAGATATTTCCAGCTAACTAACTTTTTTACACAAGAAAAGTGTGTTCATAATTGATATACATCCAAGAGAACCAACCAAGACGTCGATCCCTTCCCATGTATGGAAAATTTTGGCAGCTAAATCAAAGAACAAAAAATTGGAACTGAAGGTTGAGCCATAAAAGCCAGTCCTTTCCCACTTTAGGCCACAGGGCAAAGCGACCTGCTTGCTGTATTCAATGCACATGTTGAATGCCAAATCTTATTAATAAGACAGCAGGATTTATAGGTAACGGCACATGAAAAGAATTTGTAATTCTTAGACCCCATGCGCCTGCTCATCCCATTGCTGTGGCAAAGACCTTTTCTTTCCCTTCTTTTTTGGCAACGATCTGGAAAGTGCATCGTAACTGTCAGAATATTGATAAAGGTTTAATGAGAACCTCACATTTAATCTAAGTCAAGTCAATTTTAAACTTTCTAAACATATTTACGCTCGACAAAAGAATCAGAAAACTAAAACCACATGAATAGCTTAAGTCTCATTTGATTTTTGGTTGTTAGGTTTTTAAACACTGCTTTTACATGTAAGTTTCTTTGTTTTATTATCTATTTTCTAAATATTTTCAAAATTCAAATCAAATTTTGGAATCTGGATGATAGCAAATAAAATTTGTCTTCTATTTTTTAATTTGAATAAGAATTCAAAATTTTCTTCAAGACAAATAAAAAACAGTGTGTGTAAATAAGAATAAATTTCAAAAATAGAAAACTAAAACTAACATTGTTCTCAAGATTGGAGCTCAACAATACAGAAAAGATATTAATGCATAACTTTTCTATTTATTTTGTTCAATAAATGTGTAGATTATCAACTGATAAATAAATTTTAAGAATCTAGATGGGGTTTAATTCTCTTTTTGATTTGTAGTTTGACAATGAAGATGACAATAATTCAAACTTTTGACCTTTTGGATGAGATTATAACACTTTAATCAATTGAGTTGTGCTCAAGTTGACATTAGCTAAATAGAAAGTCTTCTATTTCAATTTCGTTATTAGTTACTTCATCAACTCTTGTTCTATGAAAATAAAAAGGTGCACAGAGACTCTTACATTAAATCAGGTCCGATCAGCTCCTTTTTCCATCTAGCCTTTACGATCATCAATCATAAATAAAATCTTCTCCCTGAGATTCTTAATAATCTGAATGGAAGAAACAAGGACGATGGATTAATTCAGAGAAACCAATCATCGGTGAAGTATACCATATAATCAAAATTTTCAGGAATACAATAATAGAGTACAAACTGAGGTAGAATTCTCTGCCCATCTTTTAGCAGACACTGCAGTATTTTTCATGTGAGAACAATCCATAGAATCGAAATTTAAAAAGTACGACGTATTTTCCGTTGCTTCTGCTACCCAGAGATGATTTATTTGGTCCTTTGGTCTCTTTATAAGATTGCAGAAACCTGCCTGAAGGAAGATTTGATCCGACAGTAAAATCAATACCGAGAATATGATTAGGGATAATGCACTTTGGATTTGAAAAAATAAAAAGAAGAGAAAAGAAAAAAGGGAAACTAGATTGACATACAGTGGAACCGGTAAGGTTGCAATTCATTGGTACAAATGACTCATCATCCGCATATGGAGAGCAGAAACTAATAGCAAGCAGTGAATTGGATATGCCTTCTGAATGTGACTCAGATATAGAACCATCTACCACAAATATCCACTGTTTCTTCTGTTGAGCAGAGGCAAAAACCTCCCCCACATGTACAACCATTGCAACAACATCAAATTCACTGCGCAATAAAAGGACAAGATGTTAGTGATACCACTCAAAATGTCTAAAAACGGATAGAATAGAGAATTACCTGGATAGAGGGACTTCTCCCAAATTTGATAACAAAACGGATTTCCGGGGGTTATAAAAGGGCCTGCAGCAGAAAAGGCATGAGTTTGCACCTCAATTTTACCAAAACAAGAGACATGGAAAGACGTACTCAAAGCATTCCATCGACTGGGGAGATAAAGACTGCCATTTGGAGGTTGATCCTTTTGTTTGCAAATAAAGAATATCCGCATCGCAATTTATTGGCACAAGTCCTCCAATAGCGTATGCCTGGCCTTCAACCAGCTCAAGTTGCTATCACATTGTTTAAGTATATTCAGTTAGATACTTGTAAGGCAAATAAATCTTGCTCGTTCGTCATAGCCACGAGACAACTGAACTCGACAGAAAAATTAAGTAAAATTATCCATTGGTGGAGAAAGCGTGTGAAAAAAAACTCAAGTGGCAGATAACTCGAATGGAAAAGAAAGTTAACATGAAAACGGATAGGACAAAGGCCAAATGATTGGATTCACCTGCTTCTCTGATGGATTCCAGATTGTAATCAAGCCCTCTTTCCTATGGGTTTTTCTTTGGTTGCTTTTGCTTGTAAGTCCAACCACTCTCACTCTCATGAATGGACTGACATCTCTCCCACTTAACCCAGCATCTGCCAATGCTTTCTCAATTGATTTTTCCATGTCTGATTGCCTGATTGCCTAAAATTTTAAAGCATGTTTAACGATCTGATATAATTAATAATCTATCCCGCAGAAATAAAATAAAATTAGAATAACCTCTATTTTAGCTTGGTAGCTCGCAAAAGAAGTCAACTGTTCAGGACTCATCTCTGCCATCAAAAGTTCAGGCTCAGCCGCTGTCTCAAGGATCTTGAAGAGTTTTGCCCCTTCTTCACTATCACTCTCATTGTAGATACTACTCTTTGTCCCTCTCTGGAATTCTGAAACAATACCATCTACAATAGCTGTGCGCCTACAGCCAAAACATCATTCAACCATAATATAAAGTTAACTTAACAAAACCTCCCTACTGCATCTGCAATTCTTTAATTTAATCTTTCATACTAAATCATATTCAATCTTTAACTTATAGCGGACAAACTAAACTAAGACATGGTAGATATTGCCCGTGTTAAACAAAGAATTTGAAAGAAACACAGCTTGGTGATCCACCTCTGGTCATATAATTGCCTCGTCTTCATCTCCATCCTCTCAGTTCTTACTATGGATGCCCCATCGCCTAACCTATATCAATCATGATAAAGTTCAGTAATGAGGTTATAACATTGTTAGCATTTCACAAAGAATAGTCCACACACTCTACTTGAACTACCTCTCCTTATAAAGAACGGGGTATTTCCGTGAGACTCCAACCACAGTCCAAGGAACTGGACCCCCACTGCTCTTGATGCATTTAAAGGATAATGGGAGGCCAGCATTTTTGCCTGCATAGAAATTGAAGTGTCAAGCATGAATAACATAGGAAACTATAGGCTTGAGTTGTCTGAAGTAGACAATTAGCATTATTATCAACAGAATTTCTGTGGCACTCACAGAATCCCAGTCTATCCGCCCAATGAGCTCTAAAAGTTCCATTTATGTGCAACGTCAAATAAACAGTCTCTGACATCTGTAGTTGATGATGAAAGGCCCAAATGATCAGGGATAAGACAGCAAGTCTAAACCAAGAATAGACAAATAGTTGACTTTCATATTAGAAATTGTTTCTTCATGGTCCTTTTATGTTTATAATATCCAACGGTACAATGACTTCTATTATGAAATATTATCAAAGTAAAGAAACTGAAATGAAATAATTTGAAGCACTAACACCAACGTGGAAAGTATAGGAACTAAATATGTGATTTAATCAAGAAATAAATAAAAAACAACCTCAAGAGGTGAAACGGGCCCGATCCAACCACACAATCTTGCTCCCCAAATCTTCAAGAGAGAGGCACAACTGTTAGCTGGAAGCACTTTCAATGAATAAAGAATTGGATAATTGATAGATAAATTACCCGGAGTTTCTGTCCCACGAACAGTTTTCCCATAAGAAGTTGCTTTGACAGCGGCCCATCCAGAAGAGCATCGATGGAATACCTACCACATCCGATATCAATGGCAAAGAACTAAATATGTAATAAAAGTTCTATGGGATCAGTTCCATACCATCCATCGGTCAGTTCAACTTTTGCTCCTTCGCCATAATCAGACTCGTTGATCATGGATGAACAAACTTGAGCCCTTGATTTGCAATTTGAGCGAATAGCTGAAATACATAAAACTAACAACATAGATGGCGGTGCATCTCCTTCCAGTATTCTCTTTATTGCAGAACGGTGGCCTTGATTAACTTCTCTTTCATACCTTTCAAACATTAAATAATTTATTTCACTCTTTTTATAAACATGGGGTAGTTCTATTCTATCATATTCCGGTAACAAATGCAATCATTCACCTATATTTCAATTCCTCGAGAACATTGGAAACTGCCAAAAATTTTCTATTTGATTCGACCGGGCTTTGCCTCTCATAGCAGGCCAGTTTCCAAACAATCCACTTGTAGTGATTTGTGACCCACCTAAACAGCCAGAAGCACCAAAGTTAAACCCATACCCAAGAAATCGAGAAAACTCAATATGGAGCAAGAATTAATCATATATTATATGTCTCCCTCTGCAAACAGTGAGGCTATTAGGCTAGGCTACTCAGAGGTCCAAACTTCTCATGCACCCACAAGGGTAACAAAGAAATGCTTCATTGTGATCCGAATAGCATTTGGTTGGATTGCACCTTTACATTAGAGTGTGTGTAAGGATTACAACAAAAAGATAAAGTCAGAAAAATTTACAATTCAGAAGCATATTGCGGAGAAGCTCCAGAGTTGGCTAACATATGACGAAAAGCTTCTACTCCAATACAGTTTGTGCCAGAGTTGTCAGGAACTTTATATTTCTCTGCATTTTCTGCTTTGATCCTTTTGACTTCATCTGACAAGCAATCCAACTATTTCACCATAGTGGAAAACAGTCTCAGTATCTAAGTTCCACAAAAAAAATTAGAGCGTGCTAGTCTTAGATCTATGTACCTTGTCATGGTTTGATGGAGGTCTTCCAAAATACTCCTTGATATACATCCTTGAAGTTTGATGTGGATACCGAGTGGAAACCCTTCTTTTGCAACTGAAGTTATTAGACGACGAAGTAGATAAACCTGGTCAAAAATATAATCAAGATTCCAAAAAATATTGAAGCTAACGAATAAGATGAGAAAAGGCTAAAGAAGGTAAACTGACTTGTGGTAACATGTGATGCATTCTTATTCAGGGGGGTGGAGAACTTGGAATTCCGGGGCCTTTTGAATGGAGATATGGAACTTGTACCCCAAAGCTTCCTCTTCTCGTCATTACTAGCTCTATCACTTCTATTTCTTGAGTCAACAATATTCGATATGTCATTTAGTGGCCCACCAAATGACCGCTCGCCTAAATGAATCCCTGAACTACTTCCATTTTCCAAAGCATTCTCTACTATAGTACTTGGATCACTAGGCTGGTTGCCTGAAGTTTCTGGCAAACAGGATTTATTGTTGCCAAACCTACTAATACGTTCTTCTTCAGCTGCATCAAATTTCTTCATCAAATTACTACCTAATATACTTTTTGACTTGAATGAAGATTGCGTAACTCTTGAAGATGATCGTAATGGGGAAACAAAGCTTTTGGATGTGTGTTTAGTAGTTGACTCTTCCTTGTTGAAGGAAGGAGTGTGAAAAGCATGTTGCCCATTTGACGGCGTTGCATCTCCCATATTCCTCTTATAGCAATCCATGTCCTCTTCATCCAAGAAACTTCCCAACTCTGGGTCACCAAGGAGGCTTCTTGCACGTTGTAGTGCATCACTTGAAATAGATAAGGATCTTCCCCCAGCTGTATGAAACTTTATTGGAGGAGGCTTGGGAGCCTTATTGGGCAATTCAATTTGTCTGAATGACGTGCTAGCATGATTCTCTAATGAACTTCTCGAAAAGCAAGTATTAGAGACCAATGGAGGGATGGAAACTGATGCACCGCTCATGTTCTCCATACCACACACACCTTTTGATTCCGAAAATTCCCCTTTCACATCGTATGGGCTGATAGCTTGTCCAAAGCTTTGAAAATTGGAACAGGTATCATCTGCTTCCAGTCCCAACAATGTCTTAGCTCTAAGAAGCCCTTCAGAAGATACGTTGACCGATTTCCCAGAGCCCGTTTGAAAGAGAGAATTGGAGAAATTTCCTCTATTATGCAATTGACCTGCGCGCAGTGAAATAGTAGAGAGATTTATCCATCAGCGATAAGCACCCTAATTAAAAAAACACACGAATTCGCTCGTAAGTTTAATGGATAATAATAAAAATAAAAGTAAATGGGTAGACTGAAGTTACTGAATAGCAGAGATGGAAGGTGAATCAAAATTGCGAGCTACATAAATATTGAATGAGTAACTATACGCAATAAAATTGAGAAGTTCTACACAGCTCATCCAACTATGCATTGCACTCAAAAGACTTAGGCACAGTGCAAATATGCGTGTGTGGATGTTAACCATAACGGAAAGCAAGTCAAGTTAGGTATGATAGCTAAAGGCATTGATGGACTTAAGAGAGTGAGGGAAAACCTATATCTGGAGCGTTATCGTCGGAAAGAAGAGATAAAGCCTTGTCGATTGAAGACTGTTTTACAGAAACCGATTTTCCCAATCCGGTTCGAAACATCGGAGAGCCTGCACCAGCATCCTCGGAATTTTGCATGAACCTAGAGCAAAGCAAGAGGTCAGCCATGGATGGGAGACGGGCGATGGAGGTGCTGTTACTTCGAGAACGATAATCATTTTGTTCGCATTCGGATTTGACTTCGAGACGCTCACCGGCAAGTTCCCACCGGAATTCGTCGCCGGCATCGGAAAAAATCTGCCACGACGACATGCCCCGTCGCAACGTATGCAGCAGCGGAGTTTGCGTCCCCTATGGCCCTTTGAGCTCAGTCCGTACAATTCTAAAATGTTTCCCGAATAAGTGGCGGGAAATTTCCCAACCGAGGAGGGAAGAAGATCCGACGGGGGAATGGGTTAAACGTCAGAATTACGGAACTTCGCAAAAAAATAAATATATATTTTTCAAATGGTTCTTTTGGGCTTAAACAATCAGGCCCAAATGTAAACTTGGGCTCGAAGCCCAACTTCTCATCGATTTAAGCCCATGCCATTTTTCTTAGGTATGAACCACGTATGGAATAAGAACAATAACATTGATTTGAAGTAAACATAATTACAAGTTTAGTATATGGATATTGATGTTTATTTTGGTTTGATACCTAAACTTTTGTAATTAAAACTTATTTCTAATCGAACCCTAAAATTTTATTTTGTGCGATAGATACGTAAAATTGAAAAAGTATGATAAATAGGTCAATCACTTGTAATTAATGTTTGGTAGCTATTTAGGCACTGTTTGGCATCCATTTATTTCTTGATTTTTTTGTTTTGAAAACTAAGTTTATAAATACTCCTTTCACCTCCAAATTTATTGATTTGCTATTTTTTATCAATGTTTTAAAAAACAAAGCTAAATTTTGATAATTAAAAAGTAGTTTTTAAAAACTCGTTTTTGCTTTTGGAATTTGGCCAATAATTCAACTCGTGTACTTAAGAAATATCCAAGTCATTGTGAAAATTTGAGAGAAAATATGTTTCATTTTTTAAAAACCAAATACATAAAACAAAATAGTTATCAAACAAGGCCTTATTTAGTTTTTTTATAAATAAAAAAAAAAAATCAAACCTATAAACGCCACTTTCATACCTTGGATTCTATGTTTTGTTGTCTACATTTTATGAGTGTTTTTAAAATAGATGTCAAATTTAGAGAATAAATATATAATTTTTACTTTTAAAATCTAAAAATTCAAATATTTACATAGAAAGTATGAAAATAATGAGTAATAAACAGTTAGAAAATAAATACATTTTTCCACAAAACAAAGGGTTACTGCATAGAGTTGTCGGAATCAATTGGAGACACACTGAAAGTTTAAGAATGATGTTTTTAAATTAATGAACTCGATGGACATAAAATCATAAGTTTAAGAATTTATTGGACATGTTTTTTAAAATCTATTTAAATTATCTAGATTTATTTGACACAACAATGAAAGTTTAGAGACCAACCCTCTTCCAAATTCATCACCAAATAGACATAACTCTAAGGGTTGATTAAAGCATTGATTTAAATTCTATTGTCTATAATTAATATGTTGGAATCTATAATTTGTTTAGTTAAGGTTTCAATAAATATAGAAGAGAGAGAAAGAGAAAGAAAGTGAAGATGATGTTCACTTATAAACATGTAAACTTTAACCATGAACATTAAAATTGAGTTTTTATTTAACACCAACTTATAATATTAGTAGGGGAAACACCTCTAAAGCCTAAAATACATAATTCACTTAAAACGACTCCCTGCATTGCTCCAATAATTAACAATAATTAAAATAATGACGTACTAATAGGTACACATGGACCCGTCTGTCTCCATCCATTTATGAGATATGGTCAAATTTAAGTTGTTTAAATTGGCACCTCACACTGGAAAGGCGGTGCATTTTTAGTGTAAGTTTCATCAAACGCATTGTTCCCAAACTGTTGGGGAAAAGTTTGTTTCATTGAATTGGCGTCGGCCGTTGGGTGTGGATGAATTCATGGTTTTCGACCAAACTAAGAAAAGTTAACATGTGGATTAATTATTTATAAATTACAAATCAATATGACGCAGATTGTTATGATTAGGCTTTTAAATTTTCAATGGTAAAAGTAAGTCCATCAACCCATAAAATAGCAACAATTAGCTTTGTTCTATCAAATGTGTCAGATTATTCGGCCTCGCCCTCACAATCTAAACGTGTTTCTAACAATAAAGCAATGCTCAAAACGTTATATAAAATAATAATTGGATGGTGGGTATTTTTAGACCATAGGTTAATATTTTATCAACGAATGATTTAAAGTTAGGTTTTGTTTCAATAGAATAAAATACGTTTTTAAATAATTGATGAACTAAAATATGTATTTCAATCGTGATAAGTTTAAAATTTAGTAGGTCATAACCATATTTTTGTTGGCGCTTGGTTCTTGCACTCGTTTGTTGTCGTTATAGGTCTCTAGTGAGTTTGACCTTCTCTCTAGTTCTCTCGATTTGATCTCACTTTTCGAGCTAATCTATGTGAAAGATTTCCGTATTAGGGTGGTGTTGATCCTACCACAATTCAACGTCTAAGTTAGTGCATGAAACATATAGGTTATCACACAAAAGTAAGGTCAATGTTCTATTTGGAGATTATTACTTACCTTTTTTGTGGGGTTGAATGATGTTGCTTATAAGGTCTTTCCTCTAACAATTTGTTATGGTTACAAATGATTCTGTCGATGTCACGGTGGTTTACAACGTTTGAGGTTGTAAGGTGCTAGGCCAATACTAATTACGCACGTGTTTAATTAGTACCACATATATGGCAACCGGTCTCAACCAAATTCATGCATCAACAGAAAAATATATTATCTTGTATATCTTTTTATTGAATAAAAATCACTAAAAAACTAAAAATATAATGGACAAATTATACGAACCACCCATGAACTACAAAGTTGGTTATAAGTACGCCCACAAACTTTTAAGAACTTTGTAATTTGTTACAATTACCCCTCTAAACTTTTAATTTAATCAATTAGTTTATGTATTTTGTTAATTATTGCAGTCAAGCACCTTTACCTTTATTGAAATCGCATTCGGTGAAATTTAATTTTAATATAATACTAGCATAAGAGGTTGATTGCAATGATTAACAAACTAGGAGCGGCTAATTGATCGAAATAAGGGGTATTTAAGATGTTGAGTTGGTTGTTTACAGTCAGTCGGTTGTAACATTTCGTGTTTTGAGTGCAAATTGTTTTAGTTTGTGTCTAGAGAATAAACTAATTCAATGCAAGTTAGAAATGTTAAAACACTACGAAAAAAGGGGAAGAGAGGACAAGTGGAGATAATAAACACGGTAACAAATAAAGATTTAAAATAGCAATAATGTAGTTAATTTTAAATCGAAATACCAACTATTATAATTAGAGCCTAAGACGAATAATGGACTATAGTAGTAACTCTACTCACTTAAATTTGGGGTCAAACACCCCAAAAAATTTAGAAACTTAATATAACAAAACTCACAGTTTAGGCTCTGTTTGGTAATCTTTTGGTTTTTTACTTTTTTGTTTTTGAAAATTAAACCTACATGTAAAATTTTGAAAACTAAAAAGTTAGTTTTTAAAAATTTGTATTTATTTTTAGGATTTGGCTATGATTGTACTTAATAAAGATAATAAAGATGCAAATCCTAGGCTTAATTTAAAAAAAGAGAACAAAGGATACGCTATGGTTTGTGTAATTTTCGAAAATATAAAATTCAGTCCCATTTGGGTGGGAATGACGGCGAAGGCTGTAAGTGTAGCGCAAGAAGAGTATAAACCCTCGTAGTCGGCAAAGTCGTCTAGAGTGAAAAAAAAAAAAAAAAAAAAAAAACAGGTGAAAGAAAATTCCCACCAATCACAGGCTAAACAGTGGCCTCCCATACGCTTCATCAAGATTACGAGTACTATCGTTCCTCAATTATATAAATATAATTTGCCCAACCCATTCCCCATCGCCGTTTCTCTGTGTAGTTTCCATCTCCCCCACGTTTTATATTTTTTTCTTTTACTTCTTCATGGATCCTCCAATAAAAATGGCTGCCGCTTCCCTTTCCCTTGTTGTTCCGCCGGAACATCGACTGAAGTTAAGAAGAATCCGCCGAAGCTCAGGAGGGATAGCGCCGTCGACGGCGGTTCCGTATCCGAATCGGCGATTTCTCCACAGCGGCGCTATCCATCCTGAGTTTCACCGGTTCTCCTTGCTCTGGCTATCATCGTCTCTATATGAATGTAGGTTCCGGAAACAGAGTAATGCCAAGAATTGCAAGACACATTGGCCGATCACTGGACGAGGAAATGAGAAGTGAGTATTTTACGGTTTTTTCTGTCGCTGAAGTTTAATTATATCGTTTTTTAGTAAATTTTCCGAAATCGGAGTTCTGATTCAAGGATTGCAGTTTCCGGAAATAGAAATCTCAATTTAATTATCTTTGGAATTGGTTTGGGTTGGCTTCCTAGCTTAACCAAGATTGTTTGAGTTATGAAAATTTACAATTCAAACAATTAGGTTAAATCCAAATATCAGGAAATTCAATCCAACTCTGGCGCGAGAGTTAGGATGTTGTCACTTTCTTGCTTTAAAGTGGGTGAAAATCACATGCTTTTTGCTTCTTTCAAGTCTTTTTCTTCAACAGGGACGTATGATGAATGTAGTCATAATCAAACATCGATGGGGCAATATACATAACGCCATTTTTGGCACCAACCTTGTTAATGGAAAAAATGAGGAACACTGTGTTTTATTTTCGCTGGCCCCGCAACATTTAATGTTCATAGAAAAAGGAAACAGTTAAAAGGAAAAGAAACACTTTTAAAGCTTTGACTGAACCAGTCAATAAAAAGAGGGGTTAGGCCAGGCACAATCAGCCATTCCAAATGATATTTTTTATTCTCTTGTGAGAAGTTAATCTCTAGAATACTACCGGTGAATTCGAGCTTGATTAACTTGTTTGTTTAAAATAGTTTTATTGTTCGAATTGGTTCAATTATCCACAGATCTTGACCGGGAGGAAAATTGAGAGAGATAATGCCGATTAGGGGTTTTGCATTTGAGCTGAAATTCCACGGCGATTCCGAGCCGGAGATCGGAGACGAACAACTGTACTCAACGACGATTCTCAAGAACAGTCACTGCCGCTATTGCCGGCGAAGCAATTTGCCCTGCAAATCGGCTGGAAAACGTGGTCAGGGGAGGGACGATCAAATGAAGAAGACATCTCCAACTGAACTACGTAAGCCATCTTACACTGTAGTATATGCCTTGGGATTAAGCTTTCTATTAAACAGAAAAAATGAATGAAAAATAGAAACTCAGGTGTGTTTTAACTTAAAAAAATAAGTCATTTTGAAAAAAATTGGAAGGTTTGGCAACCACTTAAAATAAATTTTGGTGTATTTTAAACAATTTTTGTCAAAAGAGCCTAAATAAAAATGAGTTTTTTAAAAAACACTTCTTTCTCAAGCCAATCCAAACGGACCCTCCTCACAATTAGCAATCAGCTTAAAATAGATTACAAAAGAATCTTATTATACTCGTAGCTCATCAACAAATATCTATGCACTTAGAATCAATATATGAATAAAAGAATAATTCAAATACTAACACTGACCAAAAATTAAAGAATACATCTTTTCTCTATTCTCTACTATACTATAACAAATAAAATAACAATTTCCCTATGTTCTTCTTCTCATATTGGTGGCAATCTATAATTCTCTCTCTATAGCTCTATTCATTTGCTGGTTGGTTTTTGAAACCATCGTCACCAGAAGTAGAAGCATTAATTTCCTCCAGTTGCTGGAGAATTTGCTGAACATCTGGCCGAGCAGCTGGTGATGGATCAACACAATGCAGAGCTAGTTTTAAAGTGTTCAACAGTTCATCACCAATGTTTTGGGTATCTTTCATAAGCTCCAAATCAAACACTTCATTTGTCCACTCTTCCTTTACAATTGAGGCCACCCACTGAGGTAAATCCATTCCATCCATGGCTTCTCCAGGAGACTTTCCTGTCAAAAGTTCCAAGATTATGACTCCAAGGCTGTAAACATCTGTCTTTGTTGTGGTTTTTTTGGTTTTTGTTAGCTCTGGTGCATTGTAGCCCTGTGATCCTGCTGTGGCAATCACATTTGTGGCTGCAGCTGAAGTCATGAGCTTAGGAAGCCCAAAATCTGCAATACGAGCATTGGTCTGATCGTCCAGCAGAATGTTGCTGGACGTGAGGTTTCCATGAATTAGATTCTCCTCTGTGTGGAGGTAGTTCAAGCCTTGAGTGATTCCGATCGCTATTTTCATCCTCGTTGGCCAATCAACTGTGGTTTCCGGTCCGCGAGCTGCACACAGTAACAAAAGTAAGTATGTGAGTTATGAGTATAGCTTAACTAGCTTAATAACCTCTTTCAGAAGTAGCAATAGCCTTTTTGCTTCTTGTCTCGGGCCTTGTTCGAACTGCAACGTTGAAAAAAAGAGGAAAAAAAACAACGATAATAAAACTTGTACAGTCCAACTGTTGAGTTTAATTACCATGAAGGAAGGAAGAGAGACTTCCTCTGGGCATGTAATCAAAGACAAGGAGCTTCTCTCCTTTGGGGCCTAAGTAGTAAGCTCTAAGAGCAAGTAGATTCGGATGTCTAATTTTTCCGAGTCCTGCAACTTCGGCTTCAAATTCTTTCTGCCCTTTTGTTGTCTTTTCCCTCAATCTTTTCACCGCAACTTCATTTCCATCTTCTAATGTTGCTTTATATGCTGTTCCATATGTGCTTTTGCCCATGATCTCCGCAGTCGCACACAAAAGGTCATCAGCAGTGAAAACAAATGGCCCATCAAAATGAACTAGTTTTCCACCAGCTTCACCTGCCCCAACATCGGTGCTGCCCGGTGCTGCCTTCTCGATGCTTCTCGCAGCAGTTTCCTTGGCAGCTGTTTTGTCATTCTTTCTAGCAGCAGCTCTTTTTGATAACAAACAACAGAGCAAAATTGAGCAGAGAAGAAGAAGAAGCACCAACAGAGCTCCAGCAGCTATCAGAATTATGTCCTTTAGACTAAGTCTGCGGTGGCGATGCGGTTTCAGTACCTCAGTTGATGGAGTTGTAATATTATGTGGGGAGGATGCAGGTAGGCATGGAGTTGAAGTACTAAAACCACACAGTTGAAGGTTCCCTACGAAAGAGCTCGCATTGAACTTAGTCGATAGGAGAACTGGAACAGGGCCAGAGAGATTGTTGTAGGAGACATTGAAAGAGGTTAGATTCAACAAACGGGTCAATGATGTTGGAATCTGTCCCGTGAAGTTATTTTCTGAGAAATCAAGTTGGTCAATACCAGAAATGTTCCCAAAACTTGCAGGAATTTCACCACTAAAACGATTCTTCCCAAGCTTGACCACTGAGAGATTCTGCAATCTATCAATATCTCCTGGAATCTGGCTTTCAAGGCGATTATTTTCAACATTCAATGACTCAAGAGAGGAGAGATTGGAGAAACTTGAAGGGAAGCCGCCACTAATGGTGTTGTTTGACAAATCCAGAAGACGAAGTCTCTTCAGCCTGCCTATCTCACTTGGTATAGCCCCAGAGATCTTATTGTTCCCGATGGAAATCTCTTGAAGCCATTCCAACTTACTCAAAGAAGCTGGAATTGCTCCATATATAGCATTATGATCAAGTGTTAAAACCCCAAGTGGGCAAGTTCTATTTCCAAGACCTCCCCAAGAGTCTGGGACGGTCCCAGAAATATTATTGTGCTGAAGAGCAAGAATTATAAGAGAAAACGACTGTGTAAAACTACTTGGGATAGATCCCGACAATGAATTGTAACTCAGATTAACTCTAAGCAATTTGGTAGAATTTGCTAGACCAGAAGGAATTTCTCCAGTGAGTAAATTGTTGCTCAAATCAAGAGTTTGAAGAAGGGGAAGGTTACCAATTGTAGGAGGAATAGAACCTGATAATCTGTTATTGAAAAGATGAACTCCTCTGAGATTTGGAAGGAACCCCATGGACCGAGGGACCGCACCGGAGATCATGTTGTCATGAAGGCTGAGTTTCCGAAGTTCCCGGAGCTGTCCAATCCTGTCGGAAATCCGGCCAGCAAGAGCCTTCCATGGAAGCTGTATAGCGATAACCTGTCCCTTCACACACTTGATTCCTGCCCACTGTCCGGAACAAGCTCCATTGCTGCCATTCCAGCTATGCAAAGCTCCTTTTAGATCGATGAGTTCGTGCTTTATAGCTTGAAGAGCTTGAAAATCTCCTTGTGTAACAGCCACTCCATCCCACATCTGGCCAGTGACTGGTCGAAGGGAAACAGCCAAAAGATGAGAAAAAAAGAGAGCAATGAGGTATGAAGAACAGCTTTTCCATTGTTGGTTCTTGAATTTTCTGTTCGTATTTGGTGATTTGGAGCACCAATCAGCTGTTTTCGGTGCAAGAATCTGCATGAACTGAAGTGGGTGCACCTGAAATTCACTCAGAGGGTTGTGGCTTTTTCCCATGAACCAAAAGAAACTTCAGTTGAAGTGGGAAAAAGAGAATGGCTTTTCTTATCACTGGTTATTCTAGGGTTTCTGAAAAGTTGGGAAGACAAGTTTTATAGGAGAAGAAGATGAAGAAGAAGAAAAGAGGAAGAAAATAAAAATAACGGGAAAATTAGATGAGCTGAGAGAAAGAAGTTGGAATGTGTCTGATGAAGCATGTGAGGGATCTGAAATGTTATTATAATTTAGGGTGGAAAAGAGGGAGGAGAAAGTTTTAGCGAAGGCCTACACTGGGGTCAGAGTCTTCATTCTTTTATGTTAACGGCTACATTTTTCATCGGTTATTCAGGCTACGTGACATTTTTTTTTTCCCTTTGCTTCTGTAACGCTTTGTCTCTCCTCCAACGGCTATATTTGATTGGGTCAGCATATTAGGATAATGTATAATGGGAATTATGAACGTACGTTGTGCCACCTGCCTAAAAAATTCTGGGTCTTATATTAGTATTAATAATTAGAAAATAATTACCTTTTCCCAAGAAAATAGACCATAAGGTATGTCAATTTTTACACGTAACTTTTTTTAACTTACTTTTAAGTTTTACACAAACTTTCAATTTTATAAAATTGAAACATTGACCAAGTGTGGAATTTTTATCCAACGCTCAATTTTTGCAATTTCAACTAATGATTTTAATAAATAGTTATTTCCTGGTTAACAAATACTTATAGTGCCTAAATTTTCATGAAATTAACCATTTAATCTTTGAATAATTTAGTTTTTATACTTTCAATTTTGTAAAAATTTAGTCCATGAACTTTAATACGTAACGATTAGGTTCTTGTACTTTTAAATTTGTAATAATTTAGTTCCTAACATAAAAAAAAAAAAAAAGACTTCATCAAAATTATATGTCAATTTTTATTATCTTATGATGTAGACTTTGTATTAATAAAACTATTGAGTCTCTAATTTTCTTATTAGTTTATTTATGCAAAAATTCTCACTAAATCTTAACACTAATTTTTACGATAGGGACTAAATCGTTACAGATTTTAAAAGTATAATAACTAAATTGTTACATACAGACCAAAGTTGACTAAATTGTTACTTTTATGAAAATTTAGGTACTAAAACTGACTTTTAACCATGTTTCTTTAATCAACATAAGTGAAAATGGAAGAGTTTGAATCTCTAGTCTTTCAATGAAAGGCAATCTTAATAGGTTGAGTTTGCCTCTTAACAAATAACCATTATGTAACGACCTGGTCCTCTAAGAACTAACACGCCGCTACTTCATGCATGACCATTGAGTAAAAATGTTGGAACTAAGAGACACGGTTTGACACACTTTAAATAAACTCGATCAATTTATAAAACGACTGAACGGTTATTTAAATAAAGTGCATTAGCGGGGTACCCCATAAATAGATAGGCAAAGTTTCAAGAAAGAAAATTCGAACACAACAGTAACAAGACAATTAATTAACAGTCCAATACATGCAAATACTACACCCTACAACTCCAGTACACTATACCCTAGGCTACGGTGCGGAAGCAGTGTGACGGCCCCATGGTACGATCACGGATTTCCTCGTCCATGCGCCTGGCCCCCATACTCCTTGTATGAGAGAAAAACAAAAGAAAAGGGAGAGCAATTATGCTCAGTAAAGGGCCCACTACTGGGCCTAGCTATCACCTTATGTGTCGCGTGCACCCGTGCACCCGGCATAGGCATAAGCATAGGAAGCAACCCAACGGTACGCAGAGTTACATTTACATCATAAGCATAGGTGGTGATCCCGAGGGACACCCTTCATAGCATAGTACATTAAGGGTACAGGGAACGACAAGTGAGGTAACCTATAACATGTCATGGCATATCTAGTTCATTGCAGAGTTTCACATAGTCACAAACACATAATCATACGTACATTGCATACGAGCTACAAACTTAGCATATCGAAACAGTCATAGCAATCAACATCGAGGCAAAAGTTTCACAGCGGCATTCAAAAGTTTGATAGCACAATTAGACACTTAGGCGTCACTTAAAACCCGGTAGTAAGTCCCTTACCTGCGAGACTTAGCGAGACTGACGTTACTAGCGAGACTGAGCGACTCCCCTACACTGCGGCAGTGTGCTATGAAAACTGTGCGACGCGTCGCGGAGAGGGCTGAGGCGACGCTGCGATGAAGACTATGATGATGCGACGATGGTCTGATGATGCGACGATGAAGACTATGATGATGCGGCGATGGACTGATGATGCGGCGATGAACTACTGATGCGACGCTGGACTAGTGATGCGGCAATGGACTAATGATGCAACGATGAACTACTGATGCGGCGCTGGATTAATGATGCAGCGACAAACTACTGATGCAATGACAGTGACAGTGAGGGCTGGAGAGGACGGCGACAATGAAGGCTGAAGGTGACGGCAACAATGAAGGCTGAAGGTGATGGTGACAATGAGGGCTGAAGGAGTTGTGCGAAAATGGCTGCTGAAGAAGGATTAATCTTTTTTTTCCTTTTTTTTTTTCCCCTTTCTCCCCTTCTCCTAAGAACGCCCCGCGGTCAAAACTCAGGGATCTTTCCTCAACTGAACGCCGACTTCTCCTATTGACCAACTCCCAACCCCACTTCACGCTCCCACCGCCTACATGATTTTTATTATTAAAATTCTTATTATCAAACTTTTTTTGTTATTTATTTCTTTATTTAATTATTTACTTATTTATTTTATTATTATTATTATTATTTTTTAATTAAATGCGAGAAAAGTAGTTTACCTAGTTACACATTAATTGTTGTTTAGAGGAAAAAAAACATTAAAATTTTCAAACAATTTGCTAATTTCTTTGCACAAAGTTGAGTAAAAAGCAAAATTGAAACCCAGTAATTGTACCAAAACTTGCCAATTAAAAAGAGAAGGGAAACAAAATAAAATAAAATAAAAAACTGCAACGCCTTATTTAATTCAAGGTGGAATTTACAAACTTGTGCACATTAAACCTGCACTCTATGAAATGTGAAAACCCTTTTTATTTTTTTCCCTTTTTTAAAAAGAAAATTAATGCGTAAAAATTGATACTCTACATGAATAAAAAACACTTATTCAGGCATGCGTTCCAAATCGGGTCGGGTCATCAAATCCCGGGAATTAGTGAAATGAATTGAACCATTAAGCATTCAGATTCCAACTAAACTAAGAAGATCGTTTTGATTTCAGAGTTCAAACTGTTTAACCGCCCAACCTTCAAAATAATCCAAATACTTTAACCAAAAATTTAAATTAAACAAAAAAAGAAAAAAGTTCAACCAGACGTGGCATCGCACAACACTAAACGTAATAACAAATGCATACGTGGCAATGCATATGTAAGGTTGTTTCATATTAAAACACTGCATTGAAAGGGAACTCCAAACCTACATCAAGACATTGGATCCAAGATTTCAAGCAAAGAAGTTATAAACACAAATGAATGTGTACCCCGATTGAACTGTTCAAGGCACATCCTCTGCACACACAACAAACAAATAATTTCTGGAATATTGACATGTAGTTCACCATCCTATTGATTGTTTACATAATAAGATTACTTACGCAAAACGTGAGAATCAATTTTACTCACAAATCATCCTCCTCACGTTCACATAGCAATAAGAAACGAGAATTGACAGCCAAAGTACGTAACCCCTGTAAAGAAGGCAAGACTCTCGAACATGAACGTTCTAAAGTTGAAGCATTCAACAATTTAGACCAAGTTTAATTGGCTCCACCAAGAAAATATGACTAACAATAATCCAAATTCACCACTTCAATGTAAAAAGGCTCCATAACATAACTGATCCACAAACCAAATTCAAAGGGCACAGAGGTTTAAGTTTCTACAATCTATTACCAATTTAATTTACCTGTACAATTCAATCTCAAATGAAATTTGCAAGATGAGCAAAGCAAAATCCACGAACCCCAATGAAAGTTAGGAAAATCCATTGACCAGAAAACTGAAATCTAACACCTCCTTCAAAGATCAAGCTGCTAAATTGAGAGATGAGCCACATTGTAGTGGGTTATGAACAAACAAACATTTAAACAACCCATAACTCCAGTAGTTAACGTAGGGAAAAGAGATTTGGGTTATCGGCAATAGTTCCAACATTCTCGGATCCAGAAAAAATGACATTTCAAACAGATCCAAATTTCTTTTCTCAAAAATCCCAGATCCAGATTTCAATCAAGCATCACAAACATTTTGGCGAGCAAAATGCTCAGTGAACTCCAGAAATGATCGAAATAGGGCAAATTTAAGAGAACTAAATTTCACAATGTGTTATAGCAAAATTCGAATTACAAAATATAACAGGATCCATGGTAAAAGAAGAGAGGAAAGAATTGAATCCATAGACATTGTATGTAGTATAAAACTCTATCTTAAGGTAAAAGAACAGATAGTTAATATGAAACTTTGCACAAAAGAAAAAAAAAAAAAAAAAACTGCATCTTATTTCGTCTACGCCAAATTTCAAGATTATATGCCTTTACTGATACCAGATCGAAGGCGGTTCCATCCCTTTATCTACTCAAATCACGTGCGAGCAGCCACGGGCGCGGCGGCGGCGGCAGCGGTGGAAGCCGCGCTGCTGAAGAACGATAGGAAACCGGTGGATACATTTTCTTGTTCGTCTAGGAAGAGATCTTCAGGAACCCTAAACGCGCCGTGGGCACAAACCAGAGCCACACCGACCATAAGAGCCGAAACGAGGACCGATCCAACGCTGGTGAGGAATACGACGAACACGCTGAGCACAACCAGGAGAATTAGGGTTTCGCTATCCTTGAATGTGCGGCCGAATAAAACAAGCGGCTGATCCGACGGACGGAAGAGGTAGAGGAATAGCCATGAGGATAAAAGACCGGCCAGAAGGATAAGAGAAAACGGATGAGAAACGAGAGAAAAGCCGAGGATCAGAGCAACCACAGCGAGATAATTGACGCGAAAATAGGAGTAATTCTTGCGAATGCGAAGGGTCGCTTCGGAAAATGATTCAGGCTTTGAAAATGCCGTCCGATCTGCAAGTTCGGCCCATGGTCTTCGCTGGGAAAGGCCGTGCCGGAGATATTCCGATAGGTGGTTAATGAAGGCGCGGAAGGCCGGCGTGGTGACAGGGCCTTGAGATTGGACAGAACCACCAGATACGGCGGCAGGGACGGCGGTGGATTGAGGATTGGAGATGGGAAGTATGGCCGGAGAAGAGGAAGACATTGTCGGTGGATCTTGATGCAATGAAAATCGCAGGTGAGAAAGGGGAGTTTTGAAGGAAGAATGCTTCTCCTGTAATCAAGTCAAAGGGAAACGAATGAATATTAAGAAAGGGGGAAGAAGGAAACTGACGATACAAGACCTCTCCTACCGATAAATAGTGGAGAAAAACGCGGATGGGCGAAGGTTTTTTCCCGTACGGACGATCCTTTTTTGTGGACAGTAGTCTCTTTCTGTTTCTGATCGTGACCGCCCATTCAACTTGATTTGATCGGTCAACGAACGGTAATGATACATCTTTCTTGTGGGTCAAATATTGACCGGTAAATTATACATTTTGGTACTTGAAATTGTTTCTTAATTTCTATTTGTTTCCAAAACTTATCATTTTGGCAATTCTAATTTAAATTCTTTTGAGTCTCTACACTTTTAAAACTACTAATACAAGATTTAGATTTACTTTCAGTTTCTTATTTAATCTTTGAAAAGTGACATGTTTGAATTTTATTTTTAATGGATCTTTAGAGGTTGAAATTAGTTTCTAAACTCTCACTAGGTATAATTTAAATAATACATGTTATCATAGTCCAGTTAGTATATGTCATAATTAAATCTACTTTACCATGGGCCATTCGTAAATAAAACCTGGGCTTAAGGGATCCAATATATAACTTTTGAAGTCTCAATAATCAAATAGCTAAATTTAAATTTCAATGATAACCTATTGGCTTTTGGGGGATAGGAAAAAAAAAAAAAAAAAAGGTCTTCAACCCTGGAAATAAAAAATGTATATTGCCCATTATTAATTTTGCCCTCCACAAAACGTATCAATTATCTTCAGGTTAATTTCATCCTTATTAAGTTTGACAATATACGAACAAATAAATTCAACAGAAAAACACACATGCCTTGATGTCATCCAACAAGCTATACCATATGCAATAAACATTTTGCGGCTAATGTGACGAAAACATTGCTAATTAAAAAACCTCTTTTACGACAATCTCAACAACAATTTGATTTATGTGATGAAGAGCATTTAAACAAACAAGAGAGAAGTAAAAGTCAATAGAATCAATTGTTCTAAAATCCACTGGTATTTCATGCTAGTTAAGTATCTCAATTAGAGTAATACTTAGGTGCAACCTACACTCCACCTAAGCCTAATGTTCTTTATTTTTCACAGATAATAATAATAATAATAATAATAAGTTTTTTCTATAAAAATATTGGCACATGTCAACATTTAACTTGGTGCAATAGATACTGCACAATAACTAGATACAGTCCCGATTATATTTAATTTAATTTTTTCTTTGAATTGACTTATTCATAGTTAGTCTTACATTTATGTCATACTTTTGAAAGTATTTGAGTTTTTTTCTTTTTTCTTTCTTTATTGACAAGTCAAATTTATTTGCCTTAATCTCAAAGCAAGGCTTTTGCACTTGCATTGATTAGGTACCATGCCTGCATTTGTGAACTCACGTGGTAGAGTTGACATTTACACTAGCACAACTTATTCGTTGGAAAAATATGATAAATTAACTAAAAATGCTACCAAATACAAATTCTAGAGGCATGAAATGGTAGATTGCCCATATGCAATCTAAACCATATTTTAAGAAGCAAATGTGCAATTTTCTCTTAATAATATACAGGAGAATGAAAGTTGGTATTTATATGTACCACACAAATTATTTCTGTAAACAAATAAGTAACCAATATGAACCTAATTCAATTGTATGAAAATATTTTGTCGTATATTTTAAAAATGGATATATTCGAATCTATATCTTACATCGTTAAACAAAATGATAATTCGATAATTTTTATGAGCATGAAAAAGAGAGTAATAAATTATCACAAAGATTATATATAATATCAAAAGGCTTAAATATGTTTTTTCTCACGACTATCAAGTTGATTGTAAGGTAATGATTTGGTTCTTTATGTATAACAATAACAACGAGTAATTTGGTAATTGAACTATGTTTTCAAAATTTGTTTTCGAATTTTCTAATCAAATAGTGCAAATTACAAAAATAACCCCTAAATTTTTAATTTTTATAATCTTTTTAACATAAATTCTTATAGTACATAGTACATAGCATATTGAAAAAGATAAAAATGTTAATAAATATATTATTTTATGTTATAGACTCAACTACTCGATTATGTTGAAATATATATTGTACAATATATTATGGTATTACAATATAATAATTGTATACTTTTCTAAACACAAAACAAGTTCATAAACTAGTTAATAATAATTATTTATAGGTGCAGTTGCAAATATTATAATAGTCATGTTTAAAGTATTTGTAAATGTATCACAATGCAAAAGAATTTGTAGAAATAACAAAAATTGGATTTTGCTTTAGAAAATTGGTCTATTACTGGTAAGAGTTTATTAGTGACGGACCATATCGGTGGTAAAAGTTGATCGGTGATAAAGGTTATAACTAATAGATTTTGTTACATTTGTAATTTTTTTAAAAATATTGTTATATACCTAATTATTATTACTAAGAGTGCTACCCAATCTAATTACCCTAATCTATATTCAACATCATATTTAATGAATGACTACAATTAATTTTATTTTATGATATATAAACATATTATCAAAATATTTAAACTTTTTTTTTTCTTTTTAAGAGAAAACAATTGTTTAGATTAAAATTTAATAAATAAAAATTTGCTATCGATCACAATCCATTAATTTCAAATTTATATTTTCAAATTACCGACAAGACAAGCTCTAGATAATTTAATTGGACAACCATAAAAGTCTGTATCTTCATGTTAATTGACATACATCTCTGGTTAAATACTCGTATACGATTTTGTCTGTATTTGGAGAATCAATTGGTTTTTTAGATGGATAAAATATCCATCTAATATTATGACCACTAATATTTCTGAAAGTTGCAACTCTATTGCAAAAAAATAAAATAAAATAATTGATAAAAATTATAAGGATATCAACGAATGTGGAGCCTCCGACCCTATGTGAATTAGAAACCCTTTTCGGAATATTGGGGTAGAGACTAGAGTTACTCTGCCACTCTCCAAACACCGCAAGACTTGAAGCGTTGTATTGTACGAGAAAAATAGAAAAAGGAGAGGCCAAAAAAAAAAGAAAAAAAAGAAAAAAAGAAAAAAGAAAAGTAAAAAGAAAAAAAAAGAAAAAGAAAAATATATACAGGCATATATATAAACCCACTCATGTAATCTTGGCTCCCTGTCCGCCAGTCCCAAATTTGCACTCTCCCGCCAAACCCACCATTCCCGTCGGCATTCTTTCAAAGTTCAACAATTCCCTTATTCTCCTTCTCACTTTTCATCGCCCACTGTTAAGCGGCATACTCTTCGCTCTGTTTTGCTTGCCGACGGAAGTGACGGAATCAAGGACACTGCAATCAAATCTATTCTCATCGTATGCCTGAGTCGACAACAAAGCCAAGCTCCACTCCAGGTTGTTTTCCTTTTTGCCTTTACTTTGACGGCGATCAAATTCTACATCGTTGCACCTTTGTTTTACAGCATAAATGACGGAGCGGGATCTAGAACTTGTTTCTGGCATTAACGAACTCGACGATCGGTCTTCCTCTCGCTTTGCTCTGGTCCTTCAGTGATCATCGGGACTTGGCTTCTCAATAACGCCGAGAGGTTCCAAATAGGCTATCGCTGTTAATCACTGTTTTCCTAGGGTTTACGAAGGATCCGTATCCATATATTAGGAAAGCTGATCCCGATGGCCTATCAGGTTTGGGAAACACTCTTCTTGAGGACGACAGCATGATTGAAGGTTGCTATTGCCGCGCTGTTGAGCTTCTAAACGACGTGGAGGATTGTGTTAGGTCAGCTGCTGTACGCGTCGTAAGTCACTCGTTTCGCAGATCTCTCTCCCTTGTTTCTCTTATTTTATAACACGAAAGTTTTGATCAAGTAATTTCGGTTTGGTAGTAGGTCGCAGTTCCTTAAGATTCATAGTCCATTATTTGGTGTATACGTAGTTGTTTGATGAATTGATGAAGATTTCTAGTTATGTTGAGACATAATTAATTTCTATTTTGTGTCAGTGTAGTTAACGTATGGGAGTATATTTTCATTTGTTTGATTTTGTCTTCTCCTCACTTAATTCTCCATAAATCCAGAGGTTAGGTTTCTAAATCTTCTCGTTTATTGAATCTCTTTTTCTCCTTGCCTATATATATATATGGTGGGAGTGCTGTATCTTTATTCAACTGAATATACAAACAAACTTTCCTTCAATTTCTCAATTCATAGACTTAGTTTTGAAATTACTGCGATCAAGCTGCTTGCAATATCGCATTGACAGAAAACCACGATTCTTTATTACTAATAGCTCTTGACGATTGATCCAGGTCATCACTTGGGGTCTAGTGCTTGAGAGGAAACGACATTTGTCCGATGAAATATTCGTTAATGTAAGTTTAAATTTAACATGCTGTTGATTTTCTGGTTTTTTGAAATGCGTTCATTGAATTTCTTTTTTAATCCTTTGCTTAGGCTGTTGTTCTTAACTTCTTATTCTCATCTAGAATTGGATTACTCCGTAGTATTTTTCTCCTTAACTCGTTAGGTTGCCTGATGTCTGGAAACCTGTTTTCTTTCTATCTTTTGGTTCGTTCTGTTCTTTTACTCTCATTTGAGACGTCATTATTGCAACACTGGATTTTGGATGTTTGATTGAGATTATACATTCCATTTAGTTATTCAGGAAGATTGAAAAAATATGAAAAATTTAGATTATACATTGTGGATTTTTCACACATTCACGAGTATATCTTTTTTTATTTTTAACATTAATGTATGAATACTGCTACTGTTCATATTAGGAAAAAAAGGTCTGCCTGCGATGCTTTGTTTAATTTGACTATCCTATCAACTAAATTCGCTGGTAAGGCCTTAAGCTTATTGATGGATATCCTGAATGATGACTCAATTTCTATCCGATCGCAAGCTTTGGAAACATTACATCATATGGCAATGTCCAATTGTTTGAAATTGCAAGAAGGGCATATGCACATGGTATAATTAATCCTTGTTCTATGTTTCAAAGTCTTTCTGTTGATCATAATAGGTGTTGATTGATAGTAGTCTAAGGTTACGATTGTATGTGCCATGTGCGTATAACTTTGATATCTGTAGTAGTTTACTGTTGAAAGTTTGAAATGTATAATATCATACTAAGCTGTTCACCACACGCTAAGTCATCCAATGAATCAATTTATTTGTGTCAATACTGGAGATGGGATTATAAAAATCAATATCCATATTCGGTTCATATTATTCTTATCTCATTGGTTTACTTTGCAGTTTCTCAGTGTTTTAAATGACAATGATGGTCATGTAAGATCTGCTTTAAGGAAACTTCTTAAATTAGCAAAGCTGCCAGGTTTGGTGACATTTCAATTGTCTTCTAATGGTCTTCTCGAAAGTTTGGAATCATACCCGCAGGTTTTGTCCTCCCTTGACCCGTGCATTCTTCCTTCCTTCATGTTATTGTTTTTAATTTCTATAGATTTGTTTTACTTAACATGTCAATTCCTTTCTACAAATAGAATCTACATCCAACACAACTTTAATCTTATTGACATGCCATTGTCAACTTCGTTAGTTGCTAGGATGAGTCTGATGTGCTCTCCTTGATGTTTCATATACGGGTCAGAATCATGTAAATATGGTGGCCTCTGTTATCAAGGATGTTTTTGAACAGGTTAGCTTTGTTCTTTATTTTCCTTGTACAGTATAGTTTGGCTCATCTGATGATCTAATGAATTTTGGGGTAGATATTGACTCATTAGTAGTGCTCTATATTAACTTTCAAATTGAATGAGATTATAGTCACTAACTAGTATAGGTTCTTGAGTAAATTACAAGTTTGATTAAAAAGATATCTCTCTTTATATTTTTAAAAAAGTGATGTCTTGTTAAAAAAAACCTGATGACAATCTGTGCTGTGCAAAACAGACTTGAAAGATTCATTGAGGATTAGCTTTACCCATGATTGCTTAATCCCATTTTCATTAGTGCACGCGTGGCATATTTATATTTTAATGTTTTATGCATATTAATAGAAACTAGAAAGCTAACTCGTGAAGATCAATGGATGATGATGATACTCTTAACTCTCATGTACTTGTCCTTTGCTTCAGATAGACCCAACATCTGAAGGCAAACTTTGATGTGATAGTGTGAAGGCGATTGCGTACATTGTTCTAGCTATTTCAGCTCCCATTTTGGACAATCATACGCTTAGGATTTCCCCAAGAATATTTACTTATGCAGCTACATTCTTGGAAGGATCTCTCATGCTTTGGGCGACATTATGGATCAAAGAACAGTTTTTGCTTACTTGCTGCAAAAGAGTAAACACATTGGATTATCTGATCTGGGGTTTAATCCAGATGTAGCCCCATGCTCACCTACACCTGGAAGTTCTGTCAACGATATACTTGCCATGGCCTCCCTTAAGACACCTGCAATGATACATGAGCAGGGGCAGAAAGATGATGATGTCATAGAATCTGTCAACACTATCCTCTCAAAGGTGCAAGATATTTGGCCACTAATACAATCGGGAGTTTTGCATGAAGTTTTAAGGACTTTGAGGTTTGTACATCAGTTCTTTGTTTAACTGCCTTTGAGGTAATACATTAAATGACTTGTTCTTTAGTCTTTACATACGGTAATACCATGAAGCTTTTGTTAGAAATGTGTAATAAAGTTAGTATATATATATATATATATATATTTATATAAACAAATACGATTTTACCTGAAAAGTTTGAGCTAGTGAAATTTGTTCTTAGGTTGGGAAGGAACAATGGAGCGTTCAATGATCATAGAAGTTTTTGAGCTACCTATATTCTGCTCTGCCCTTTTGCATTAGATAGTCCCTCTAGTCACTATACTCTCAGTGTATCAACACTAGTTGTGGTGGCCTTGGTACAGTTTTTTGCATCTTCCATCATACCAATGAAAAATGTTTGTTGTTTCCATCTTTTAACATGAAAATAAGGCTTGCTTTTATTCTAATCACCATTCCAAATATTTAGCTTTATTATTATTATCATTTATTTATTTATTTATTTGTTCTCATCCTTATCCTTTCAGATGAGTCATATAAATTCAATCTTTGGTTTAACTTCCTCATTTTCTTGGAGTTGCAGGTTCTGCAAGGAAGGATTGGGAGTATTCACGTAAACAAATACAGTGGTGCTTTAGCTTTTACATTGCAGTATCTCAAGATAATGAAACTAGTTGTAAAGGTAAGGAATTTGATATCTTCAAAACGTAGTTGTCCTCGTAGAATAGGAGAACGGGGATTCCTATTAGGAAAGCTAGAAAGGGGGCTAAAAGAGTTAAGAAGTAGATTCATTGGATTCTCTAAAGAAGAAGAACGACATATCTTAGAGCTGATGTTGGTCGCTTATACACTCAGGTTATCTAATGGAGAAGTTTGTTGTCATCTCACAACTATGAGAAATTTGTATATCATAGCTTCCAACATAGAACATCTCCCTAAGGAAGAATTTATTGAGCCATCAATTTTTGTCCGTGAAGTTCAAAGATCATTGCCGAACTTAAGCACCATTACTCCCAAAGCTCCTTGCAGTTCACCTGATTTTAGAAAACTGCTCAATCCTTTCACCCTTGGCCATCTAGAAATTTCAGAAAAACTTAAGCACATCAAGGCAAAACTACTCGTTTCTGATCACGACTATGAGAAACCCCTCTATTTTGTTCCAGGACTACCCGTTGGTATTCTTTCCCAAATTATCCTACACAATGTTCCAAGTGAGAGAGGAGGTTGTGGTTTAGAATCACCATGGATAACATGGCAAGTCAGTTTATCTTTTTGGATTTCCTTTCTTTAGGAGGCTGTGATGAGGTTAGAGAATTTACATATATTGTTCCATTCCATAGAACTCCAAAAGCTTCTTCTTTTATAGCGAGGATTTGTATAGGACTTGAATGTTGGTCTGAGAATGCTGAAGTTAATGAACGTCGTGGAGTTCCAAAACGTGATCTAGCCTACATCTGCAGAGAGAAGGAAGTTTATCTCTCCATGATCCACAAAGGTAGTTTTTGTGTAGAGTTCATTGTGAGGATGGCTCCGGAATATGTTATGAAGATTTGATATGTTAGATCAGCCTATTCATTATTTATAGTTCAAAGGCTACTGATCGTGCAGATACCTTGGATACCTAAAGATCTGCATATTGATCATTCTTTTTTAAAGAAAAAAGTAATGTTGATCGTTCGTTAAAGGTATTTTCTTTTCCATCCTAAAATCTTCTATTTCTCCAAACCTACGCTTGCTAACCTCTGCTACTTGTCAACTCCTAATTTTTTATTTATTTATTTTATTTTATGTTTTTGTTGTTAATCTGAACTTTCGATTCATTAACCGTAGTTATAAGCTTAAATACCGTTGTCGTGCGAGTGAATAACTGGTGCAAGATTCGGGTCCCAGGTATGTGGAATAGCCTTGCTAAATTACTCACTCCCGAACTCAGTATATAAAGAGATGGAAAATTATTAATATTAACTTGAAGAATCGCTTAGTTTTGTACATAGTCGTTTTAAATGCAGTCTGTTTTTAGTCAGGCTTCCATATCATATCCGTAGGCGTACATTATTCGTACATTATTCTATTATTTTGATTGATATGTACAAACATAGGACACTCTTTAAAATGTAATAGAAATTATAATTTTTGGTTAAAAAGTATTTTTTTTTCCCTAAATTTTGATGGAAGTAGTAATTTAGTCGGTAATAATTTAGTTATAATTTCAAAATTATAAAAATATGATCTTATACTTTATAATTTAATGCATAGAGAATAAATTGTTATTAAAATTTAGAGACTAAATAGTTATAGATTTAAAGGTATAAAGATGAAAACATTACCAACTAATAATTTAGGGACCAGATTATTATTTTTCTATAATTTTGTGGGCCAAAATTACTTTTTAACCTAATTTTTATGCACTAATATAATTCTAGTTAGGGGTGTTTAAATGACTTGATAACCCGAATGACTTGGACTACCCAATCCGAATAATAAGGGTTGGGTTAGTTTAAAATTTGGGTTGGGTTGGTTTTGGAGTTGCAATTTTGAAAATTTGGATTGACCCAACTTAACTCGAATTTCTAATATTAATATATATATATATATATATATATATATATATATATTAGTTTAAGTTAGTGTTAAAGAACTGTTTTATATTTTTTTCTTGGATTAATGGATATATCAATTAGTGTTTTATTGATATGCCAATGTGTTTTACCAAAAAATAGAGGGCAAAGAAAAGAAAAACCACACACAACTCAACAATCCAACCCGAATTTTAAGGGTTGGGTTGAGTACCCTATTCGAGTTGATCCAAAAAATACCTCCAACCCAACTCGTGTACACCCCTAACTCTAGTCTGCTTCATTTATCATGCAACTGAACACATCTATACGATATTCTCATTTAATTACAATTACGTGTAATACACTTTTTATTAACTAGACAATTTCCCAAAAGAAGCCAAGCACTTTGCTAGAACCTTCGAATGGACTCTTGAAATAAAGTGTTGTCATTACTATGTAGGATAAATATTTAAAAGTAATTTCAACTCCTAGTTTTAACTCAACGTTAAAATTTCTAATGTTAACGATTAATTAATGTAACCATTCACATGATTAATCAACTGTATAAAATTAGTTATATTTTGGAGTGGTCAGTTCTTTTTTACAAAAATGCTAGTTTAAAAAACTATCTTAAGCCACTGAGTTACACCTAATTAAAACACGTATAAATCATCTATACGATTACGGTGAATTATCATCCCATTTCAACAAATTTTTTAGTAAGAAACCATTTAAGCCATACCTATTTAAAAGATTACTTTTGGTCTTTTTCTCTTCAAAATCATTTTATTGGATAAGTATCATTACAGAAGTCATAAATCAAACTAATAATTTAGTTGAGTTTAAAAATTGATCATGTAGAATTGTTAAGAGACTAGCTGAAGGTATTGAGTACAGATTCTCAAAGGATTTTAGATGATTAAAAATGTTTTTCTTAGAAGTACAAATCTTAATAAACAGAAAATACTTTAAAAAAATTCTTAGGATTAGTTTAAAAGCTATTTCTGAAAAAGCTTTTGAAATTATTCAAAAATGACTTTAATAGTTAACCAAAAAATCTCAAAATATGCAGCAAAAAACATATTTGAAATATAATATGCTTACATTAGCGAGTATTTAATCACTTGATGTATAAACATTTTATTGAAATACTTTTTAAAAGAATGCTTAAATTAGCGAATGCTCAAACATACCTTCAATAAAATACACTTTAGAAGAAAGTAAACAAGATCAAATATAAAATAAATAAAACAGAATTGTTTTCAAACAGGGTCTAAAAGCCTTAGTTACTGAAGCCAATTTGATAATTATTTTGATTTTTTCTTTTTTGATTTATAGAAAGTTTGCTAATTTGTTCTGAACTTCTTTAACATGATTATCACTTAGTAAACATTTGAATTTTAGGCAAATTTTTTTAAACCATTTTTCTTTTTAGTTTTTTTTTTAAAAATGTAATATAATAAGAATCAGTTTCAAAAACAAAATTATATGATATGGGGCCTTAATTATAGGAGTCCTAAGTTATAATCATTAATTGGGACAATAAGTTCATATCCTTAGTATTGAACCAACCAAACTTGTTTTTTCTTTTGTATTTTCAATAGATTTGATATTTTGAACACCGATTTACACATTCGTTGATAATGTGATGTGTAGTGGAAAGCGGGTTGTTTATGCCTCTTTACTATTTCGAAAGGAAACCATTCATAGCAATGGATTTAACCAACATACCCAACTTCGTGCGGCGAGCTTCTCACGCTCAAAGAACGGTAGCCGATTGGAAACACCTTTTATTTAGAACCCTCGACGTCTTTTCCTCCCATCCGCATCCTTCTTTATAACTCTCAACCTACCATTAAAACCAAGAGAAAGTCGAAATGACGGCACATTTTCAAATTCATAAAAATGACAATTTAAAAATAATAACCGTAAACCCCTCAACATGGAAAAATACATTGTTTAATTATGTCATTTCACAAAAATTCTGATTAAAATTCAAACCTCATGGTGACTGGTGAGCAGAGCAATGCACTTTGAAGTACCACTGAAATTAAACTTTATGATTAAAAGAAGGGATATGGTAGAGATCGTTAACTTACCGTCTCTAAAATTTTGTCAGCAGCTAACACACCTCCAATTACGTATATAGATTCATTGATGACTCCAGCTGCAGCATATCCTCGCGTCCTTTTCATGGGTTCCCCAATGATCCATGATTCCATACGTGGATCATATACTTCGACGCTCGAAACCATGGAATGTCCGTTGAATCCCCCAAGAGCATAACTACGAAGTATAGGACAATATTAAATACAAGCCTGCGGAATTCTCAAAATGGATATGAAAACTTATAAACTAAAACTATTGCTTGCTAATGTACGTTCTCAACTGATAAAGTGCATTAATTTAACACCTGAATCATTATTAACCTGTAAGGTCATCCATAACAAAGAAATGGCTTACAGTTTCTCGTTCAAAGTCACCAATGAATGACATCCTCGCTTTTCATTCATACTAGCAATTTGAGTCCATGAATGTTCCCGGATGTCAAATCTTTCAGCAGATCTGAGAAGGTAGAAGTTGGGAGAGATCATGAAAAGTATTTCTAAATCTTTCAAGCCAGCTCAATTTTTGCATGTAGGATGCAACAAATGAGATAGGTCTATTCAAAATATAAAATAAAATAAGGAGTCATGGTATCTTACTTTATATAGTCACTACCATCAAACCCCCCTGTTGCATAAAGTACGCCATTGAGCTCCACTGCAGCAACAGCAAACCGCTGGAGAAAAATCAAGAAATTAAAAGAATTTGTCAACAAACAAAATGCAACTGTAAAAGAAGTAATCAACGGCAAGCATTCAAAGTGAGGTTAAGAAGTCAAGCATGACACATTGGCCAAAGAAGAATATCCTTTACACTCGATAGCATCTGGCCTCACATGGATCTATATCAAGTGGAGCATAGCAATACCCAACCATTAAACCAAAAAAGAAAACTCCAAGCAAATTTGTTCATCATAATCAGCATTTACTAGAATTATTTTGCAAAATCAATGGAATGAAAATGAGTTATCATAGAGGTGGACAACTTAAAATGAAACATGACAAACACGCCAAAATCACCATTTACCCTTTGTAGCATTGACCTTGTACAAATCCATCGTCCAAGGTCTAAGTCAAGCATTTCAACATCCGAGAATGCCTCAATACCATTTCCACCACCAATAGCAAATAATTTGTTGCCAATGCCAACTCCTCCAAGGCTTCCCTTCGCCAAATTTAAGGGAGGACACAAGGTCCACTGATCGGTCTCTAGGTTATATGATTCAGCTTCAACAACAAATAAAACAAATGAGAGAATATTTTATTACACAAACAAAGAAATCCGAGAAAGTTAGTAAAGGCTGATACCTGTGTTATACCACACATAACCATTACCACCACCAAAGACGTAAAGCTGACTATTCAACCAAGCAACAGAAGCATATGCACGTACAGATCTCATAGGCCTAAGAGATTTAATCATATCCCTAGAAGGATCATATAATTCCAAAGTCGACAAGTGTGATGCACCATCATATCCTCCAATAAGAAAAATGGATTCACAAGGATCCAAACATGAGTCTGCAATTTGTTCCTCCACCACGACCCTCTTTGCCTCTAGTGCATTTGAGTTTGGCAAATAATTCAACGTCAAAAGACTCTTCAACTCCTGGATTTCACCTTCTGCAGCCAACTGCCATAAGAAGATGAAAATTTTCACATTGATCGTATAATATAAGTTAGCAAGGGTTGTTGTCTTCCCTCAAGCCAGTTTCATCTTTTGTAGATGGAACATAAATAACAGGCAAATGAGAATAAGAGAACCAACTACTTAAAAAAGATAGATTACTTAAAACACAAGCAGTACCAAGATCGTTCAACCCTCATCCTCAAAAAAGCATCATCTTGCAAACCTTCAGCAAAACAGCTTCATTAGTAAGCTTTTTCGAAAACTTTGATCATTTAACGCTAGTGTTTCGTAACGTATTTGAAGTAATCCCAAATCTCAAATTACAAAATCACCAGTGCAAACTATCAACTTAAAAAAGTTGCATAGACTTAAGTTCAGAAATTTTTGACATTATCGTTGTATAAATATTTCATCTCCTATGTTGAGGGATTCTTCAGAATCAACCGTAACATGTAGAGACCCACCATTCTTCTTAAGGTCCAGAAGATAGAATAACGAATAGAGACAACCAATTAAAATTTTAAAACAACACCATTCCTTGAATCAATAATACCACCGGATTACTCACAATGCATATGTCCTGATTATCCCAACCAACATTTTGATTAAAATAACATGAACACATTAGATTCTTGAATATGACCCAAATGCGGACATGCAGAAAGGAAGGGGATAAGATTATAGCAGTGGACTTTTGAAAGTAAGGCATTAAAATCTACCAGCTTTTCCTCCAAGAAAACTATTTTCTTAGCTTGTTCTGCTTTAGAATCCTTTAGCTCTTGTACCTCCTGAACCAACTACAACCAGAGAGATGAACATGAAATATTAAAACGCATATTACAAGCCGTGATACAGAAAGATATGCACATAAAAATGTATATTATATACGTAATACCATAACGATCTTGGCAATTAGAGACTGACATTCAGTCGAAGATCTAGAGTCCTCTTCATTGCTCTCTTTGGACTTTATTGGTTCACCAGAGCGACCATTATTCTCCAAATTCTTGTCCTTATCAACAGTAGTATGATCAGTATCACTTGTTAAAGGCAACATTGGACTTTCATGAAGATTTCTAGCCAATTGTTGTAGTTTACGTAATAGTCGGTTCTTCTCCTCTTCATTGGCCTCATTTGCATCACAATGAGTTCCAACTGCACTATTTCGTGCATCGAATGAGGAAGTAACATCCACACTGTCCACTACTTGACTTGTCAGGTCAAAGTGCACCTCCATTATTTGTGGTTTGATCTTTTCACTTTCATCCCCCTTTTTCACAGAGGGGAGGACTGTACAGAAAGGTCTACAGTTGGCTGTAGATTGTGGTACATGTGGAGCCATTGCTTGAGATGCTAACAAAGAAATCAACTTATTTGTCTGAGCATGGTCAAGCTCAAACCAGAAATGACAGGGGCCATAGTAGTTGTCTGTAATTATAGGTTTGAACTGATTTTCTAACAAAGGTTGGCACTGCTTGCGAACAAGAATTTGAACCTAATAAAAAATAGATACCATAAGAAAAAGAGCGTATTTTGGTGATAACCATTGTGCTTGTTACAGTCATGCAAATTAGGAGAAATAAAATAAGCATGGAATTTTCTGGTAAAACCTGAGCTGGATAAATTGTTCTTTCTGACCCATCAGTAGTCCAACCATATGGATTAATATTCATCTGACCTGAACTAGCCGCCTCAAAGATACCATGCAATTTTCTATCGCTATAGTTAAATAGAAACAAAGGCAAACCAGGATCAATGTTCTTCACATATGAAAGGTGTTGAGAAGGCAAGCCTGTAGACAGATGGAAAATAAAGATGTTAGTGATCAGCGGGCAGAAAATTGAAATGAAACAAGATGATAATCTAGAGTGAAGAGGGAAGGAAAATTGTAAGAAGAACAAAGTAGTGGATACTGGATGTTACCATGTGATTTCCAACAAAATAAATGACAGTCTTTAAGCTACCAAAATGCCGAAGTGTAAATATAAAAGTATTAAAAGAAGTAAAGAACAGGGAAAAGAGAAGAAAGAAAGAAGCAAAAGATCTTGATCAAGTTGTGGATACGAACCAAAAAGCTGGTTTGAAAGACATTCCTTTATGGTGCTGTTCGTGCATCCAAATATTACACCTCCAAGGTGGCACTTGCTCAAATTTCTGGACGATGCACCAGCATTAAACTGAGCAGAAGGTCCAGGTTTGAACTTCAGTGATTTCTTTCCTGTATTCATTGTTTCATATGGAGAACTGAAAAACAAATCTAGTTAAAATCATAAACTGAGAAAATATACTCCACATTGAAACCAAGACGCATGTCATCCAGCACATCAAACTCATCCAACGGCAATTGCATTCCTCCATTTTAACAATCTCTTGATTGATGCTAATAACAACACTACTTACACACACACACACACACACACACATACAAAAGTAGGTTGTCGAGTGGTAAACTACATTTAGTCTTCACAATTTTTTTGTTGCTTACTTATGGCTGTACAAAACTGCAAGAAAAACATAAGACTATTTGGGGGAAACACAAGGTATAAAAGTAAACGTTAGCGAAGTATAAAAAACTGAAAAGTAATAATGATAATAACAAATTGACCTTTTGTGTGAAGATAGGGGTCGCACATTATTTATGTAGCAACAATAAAATATTGTAAAAATGATAAGGTGAGAAAGAAGGTAAAATCAAACACTCAAATGCTTAAAGGATCATTTACACGCTAAACAAAAGGAACAACTGAAGCTACATCGAGTACAAGTTACAAATATAAAATTAAGTCAAAATGCATAAGGATCTTCCCAACCTCCCAAATATATGACAAAAAGGGGGAGAACTGAAGCTACATCAACCACAATGATGGACAAAAGAAATAATTAGTAACCAAAAGATTAATGGCGTAGATAAACGACACTTACAAAGCCTAGTGAGAAATTCCCGTATCGTCAAACCATGACAGTATGATTAGTGATTACAAAAGGAAAAGCATATAAAAATATATAGCGCCGTAGAGGAAAAACATGACATCGTTCAAGAAATTAGCGTTTATTCAAACACGACGTATTTAAGAACATGACCCTAGAGTGAACTGCAAAATACAATTCGTTGCAGAAGAAAATACTTAAATTACCCACATTATCAAACTGATATGAGCAGGTTTCTCATGTACATCCAAAAGCGCATTTTAGAAATACGTAGCATACTTCGCCAATGACTCTGATCATCTTAAATGCAGTAAATCTCCGAGCACTACTCAGATAACCAGAATTTGGACCAAGAAACATAACAAGAATACACACTTCGATTTGATCATCACTAGGTTTCTTGAATGATAACTTCTAAGAAACTAGAAACCAGAAAAATCCATAGCCTCTACAAGTATAAAACGAGAACAATGTCGAATCATTTTCAATCCAAAACCACAAAATTATACGAGATTGTCACTATCTGAACACTTACGTCTCTGCAGGCGACTGATTCGAATGAAGACCTCGCCGCCGGAACAAACGAAGTTTTTCACGGCAATGGATTCATATCTGGTAACTCTTCCCGAAGATCTTCAGGATAATGAAGTTCGCTTTCACTCTCTCGCGAACTCTCTCACTGTGGCGAGATAGGGAGACGAGCAGAGCGGACTGTGCTATGCTGCTTGATATCTCAAAACAGAGCGCGTAATGAGGCGATCCCGTTTCTTAACGACTCCGGAGAGGGTCTCAGTGAAGTAGTGAAGAAACATGGGGATAGAATCAAGTGTTTCATGCTTATTGTATAGATCAATCTGATTGCCACGTGTTACGTGTATGTTGCATGACTGGCACAAGTTTCGTAATCCAACGGTCTGGATCAAAAACATTGAAACGAGTGAATTGCAGAGGTTGAAGAAAAGAGTCAAGACCAATTGAAAATGGAAGTATAAGTATAACATTATAAAATAAAATTTAAAAAAAAGTATGGAACTAAAAAGTATTTTTGTATGTTTGGTTTCTTTAATGCCTACATTCCATAAATGGAAACTCTAGGCAACAAACATTTTAGGAAAGTTACACAACTACCATGTCATGAATTATTGAGGGGATGATTTTTCATTGCGAAATGGATTAGAACTCCTAAACTCAAGGGAGGAGATATATTAGGTTCATATTGTCAAATAAATTAAAAGCTAAAAACCAAAATAGTAATTCTCGAGATTCAAATAGCAAACTTTATAAATTTTATAAGAATAATCTGAAGTTTTTGGAATTAAAAACAGTATTATTTTATTATTAATATTCTTTGCAAATTTGTGATTCCAACTAAATTAGTTGTAAAGAAAAATTTGAAAGAGAGGCCAAACTGAGAGCTATACTTTTTTTTTTTATTATTATTGTTATAATTGTTGAATAAAAATAAAGTTAGAAATAAAAAAGTATGCTTTTATATTCCCTAAATTTGTTAGGGTAAATTATCGGTGCACATTTGAAGGTTGCCATATATTATAGTTTATATTAAAAGAAGGGGAAAAAACATGGTCATATGCATGTTGCTCTCCCTTATTTATCTTTGTAAGTTGGATGACTCTAAATTAGGGAAACTTTCAAGAAAATGAATTTTTAACCGTGTCGAGTGAACTTTTAATAAATAATAATAAAAAAAATAGGTGCAACCTGAACTACATCTATCTAGTTTTTATTTAGGCCAGTTGGGTATCTATTTGATTTTTGGTTTTTTGAAAATTTATGCTCGTATTCTCACAATTTATTATTTCATAATTTTCATACTTTTAATGTAAATATTTGAATTCTTATCCAGTGGCTTAAACCTAACCTGATGTCATGACCCAGTTTGATTGTCTAGCTGGAACTATTTCACCATTTTTGGTCTCCAACGTCGGGCTGGTGTGATCCACTAAAAAACACATATTTAGACCAATACAGGTGAAATAGTGTTGTCGAGCTGGGCTATTGCATCAGGTTAGGGCTAAGCCACCGTTGGGTTGGAACGATCATTGCTGATACCCTCATACTTAGAAAACATTGCAGAATTCTTTAAAAATATTTATCGTGCTCTCGATTTGAAATCATGTTAGGGCTTTGACAAATTTATCAGGCTACGCATGGCAACCTACTGCGATCCAATTTTAAAAGGAACACAAAGTCTAAATATGTATCGCATTTTAATTTAGAAATTGGGTTGGGGCATTAGCAAAATAGTGGGGTTGGGCTTGCAACCCTGCCTCGATCCAATTTCGGATGGCACGAAAAATGAAAATATTCATTGCGTCTTAATGTATAAATCGGGTTAGGGCTTAATCGGGCTAGACGTTTCATTCATGTCTGAATGTTAATGTGAAGGTTGGAAGTGCCATCTGATGTAAGCAAAATGTTACAAATCAAAGATTTGTGGGGCGGGTCACGTGACATAAATGCGCTCGGGAATAGGTCATCCTAACAGAAATCTCTTATATGTAATCTCTAGATTGGCGATTTAGTATATATAATCAATTTTAGGTTTATTATTTAATGGATAATATGTTAAAGTTGGTTTCGAAGAAACTAGACTCGTGTCACTGTTTAAAAAATCTTAAATTGACTAAGGTCTCAAATTCTATATGGAAGAAACTTCATTAAAGAGTAAAAAAAGAATGATTAGAACCCAAGACAAAATCTGGGAAGAAGAAGAGGCATAAGAAGCCAAAGCGGGAGCTAGCGTATTACATTCTCCGGGGACAAACTCAACACAAAAAGTAAGAAAAAAGTTGTAGCAGTGAGAAAGCTTCGAAACACCAAATGCTGAGCTCCTTTTGAAGAAGTCCAATGCCTAGAAAAGCCTCGATGGCTACTAGTGCATCTGATTCAAGCATCAAATTTTGTATGCCAAACTCATAATCAGATGCAAAGGAGAGACCATGACAAACAGCTTATAGTCCCATATAAGTTCGAATTATCATACCAATTCGAGAGTTAGATGTTTTAGATAGTCAAGCTTACTCAACATTCAATTTGGAAATTAAAAGAAATAACAACTTTTTTAAATAAAAATTACTATTTTAAATTTACTTTCAAAATGTTTTTAGAAATTCCTATCAATAAAAGTTTTTTTTTCCCCCTTGAAAATTCGACTAATTTGGTTGCTTGCCCATTACGATTTTTACTTGGGAGTAAACGTGTGTAGTCCCTAATTTTATCCAACGATTCTAAAAGTTATTAAATATTTATTTATTAAACGACGCCGTCCCAGTAGTACCAAGCCCCCGTCTACTTTCTGCTTCTTCTTTTGTCAGTACATCCTTACTTAATTTTCAAAATCTCCCAAACGCTCGACCTTTTTTTTTTCTTCTGGGTTTCTTATTAAAAAAGAAAAAAAGAAAAGAAAAAAACAGTAAGAGGACAACGATTTTCGTACCAGGAAGAAGGAAGGTAAGAAGAAGCGCTTCCGTTGTCAAATTATTACATTAACCCCTTCAAAGACGACTTCATTTTTCTCAATTTGTTGGTCCTTTTGATGAAATTGATTTTCTATTCTCTAAGTTTAATCAAATATAGCGTTTGCGGCCCTTCAGAATCTCGCGAAATCATAAGGTCAAGGTTTCGGTTCGAATAATCGAAGCCGTTGAAGTTGAAATAGATGGAGATTAGCGGAGGTACTGAGGGCTTGAATCGCGTTCCTTTATCAGAAGTTGTTTCTGATTGCGTCAAAAGATGGTTTAAGGACACTTTGAAGGAGGCCAAAGCCGGCGATATCAACATGCAGGTCTTGGTGAGTCAAATGTATTATAGCGGTTATGGGGTTCCTCGAGATGCTCAGAAGGTCAATTTCTTCCCTATCAATTTATTAACTTCCTATTGCTTTATTAATTCCTCCAAAAATCATGCCTAATTTTCTTCACTTTTCGAAATTCTTGCGCTTATATAGATGTATGTGGGTGTTATTGCTCAACCGTGTGTATCGTATATGTTGCAAATTCTGTTATGTTTCGCCTAAAAATAGTTCTCAGTTTTCTATGTGGTTTGGGTACTTTTCTTTTATTTATTTATTTATTTAATTTCTCCATTTGTTGTGAATTTGAGGAGATTGGAACATTTCTTAATGTCTTAAGATTATTAATTGTTCGAGAGTTGGCTTAATGGAATTTTTATAGTTTATTTACCATTGAGTTTAGGGAAGAATTTGGATGACAAAAGCATCAAGAAGTCGATCGTCGGTCTGGAAAGTTAGTGATAAACATCCAGGTTGATTGCCAGAATATTAATCTCTTATTTGTTGATGTCTTTTCTTAATCTTAATTCTTATCCATCCTCTATAAACATCTCTTGCTAATTTTGTAAGTTAACATTGATTGTGATAGGCTATAATGCTAGTGATTCAGATTCAGATGAATTGACTCGTGATTCTTAACTACACCAGTGTTGCTGATTCCTCTATGTCATGTCAAAACAACCACTGGTATCTCCTTGGCAATTTAACTGGTTATTTTTTGTCTTTATGTGTGACATCAATTACTGTTTCTTGCATATGTGAAAATGTACTAGTAGAAGAGAGAAAGTGGGTAAAATATGACATTTTTGCTCATTAAAACAGGTCCTTCAGGCTTCAGCTTTAAGTGATTAAAGTTTTACAACTCTGTTGCTTCCGTTTGCATCATATATAAACACTTCAAACAACTCCCTCTGCCTTTGTGGCTGTTTCCTTCTAAACCCTTGATGCACGAATCATAATTTTTAGTTTTTCTTTCCTACATTCAGTTATCGTTCCAGCCTCCTTGTATGCTTTTGGGGGACTTTTGATGACTTTGAGTATTAAGTTTGTTGAAGTTAATAGTTGTAGGTCATAAACTCCAACGATAAAAAGATCATAACCTTAGAGCTAGGGGGCGTTTGGGGCGTTGAGTTAGTTATTATTATGATTTGTGGGCTATGATAGTTTGTGGTGCAGGCTAAATAGTCTGTGTTCGAGGTGCAGACTATTCTAGTTTAGGTAGAATTGTAAACACGGTAACAAAGAGGGAGAGTGAAAAAAGGTAAGAAATAGTTAACATTGTAACAAAGCGAAATTTTAAATAGTATTACAGTAAATAATTGTAGGTTATAAATAGTTGTAAACACCACTATTATATCTAGTGCCTCAAACATAGAGACCAATGTCAAGTTGGGGGCCAAACAGCCCCTTAGAGGTTACATGTCACTTGTTTGTTGTTCAAGATGCTAGACATCCTTTGGGTTTGCATGTTCATGTTCGTGTTATGCAAGTCTTACTGCAGATCCTGAAGGATGGTTCTTTCTTGTTCTTTTGTTTTTGTTTTTCTTCTTGTTTTTGTTTTTTTTGGAAAAGGAAATTACACTTGTGCTCTAGTCCCTTTGGCTGTGAAATTTTGGTTTGCTTCTCATGGAAAATGACTGAAGGGCTCACACATAATTTTTTTTTTTTTTTCTTCTTATAATTAGCAATTCTTTATTATTTCAAGATCTTTGGTTTCTGTTTAGTTAAATCCTTATTTGTCGTGGGATGAGATTCAATTATCTTATAGACCTATACTATACTAAAAATCTAGTTTCAGCTTGATGGCTGGCAGGATGAGTTTTATCCTCTAAGTACGTTTTCATGTCTTTTTACCAATCAATCTGTTGTTTCTGAGACAACTTAGCCGTATGATGAAAGTATTGCTAGGATTTAAAATGCTGCCGTCCTTCGAATTCGCTAATCATAGATTATGATTTTCGGAATGTGCAGTTAGTGGAAACTGTGCTATTGTTGATTCCAAGGATTAAATTGTTGACATGATAGCAAGATTTTAAATTAACAGTTATTTGTTTTTACTTGGATTAAGTTATAGATCTTGCAAGTCATATTTATATTCATGTTGGAATTAATGGAGGATATTTTTTTTTTGGCTGTTTTCAAATGTAGCAAAATGGACTAAAATATTTACAGATATAGTAAAATATAGTGATAGACAATGATAGACTACTATTGCTATATTTGAAAATATTTTCAGCAAGTTGGCCATTTAACACAATTACCCTCTTTTTTTTTATAATTTATTTATTTATAATGTTTTATGAGTGTTTATAAAAGATATAGACTAATGGTTGATATCAATGTCAAACCCTTCAGTTTATGGATGTATGGATGGATATTTTAATCTTGGGCTGATTCTGTGGTTTAAAGTTCAAACTGACCTAGCTGGCCCTGTGCTCCTCGTAGTGCTTTGCTTGAAAACACTTTTGATTCGGTTTGATCTCTTGGTTTTGTAGGATGTGGTTTTCACTGTGGAGAATGTACTTGCTCAGCTATCGTTGTAGCTCTTCGCATACTTGCTTCCTGATTGTTGGATTTGACGGATGTAATATGCTTTGATTTTACCTTTACCCTACAAACAATTTGTCGCACTTTCATGTGGTCAAATCAGCTATATCGTATATTCATTGTTCGTTTTCTATTTTCTGTTTAGGTTACCACTTCATTGTCTGCAGGAGATTTTCTTTTGAAAATTGCATAAATGTCAAATTTTGAACTCTTTTAGTTGCTATCGCAAATTCCCCTATTCCTTAAGCCTTTCCAAGTATGCTTCTACTTGTCTTCGCTTTTTCTTACTTGCTAGCCTGTAACACCTTTCTTTTCTTGTCTTTTTGCTTTTTCAGGGGAGAGGCAAAAATACGTTTAGGAACTGTTTTATTTCCTGTTTCCTGCTTTTTTTCCCCTAGTAAAAGAAATGCAAATGCACCTATTTATTATTTTGTTTCTGATTGATTTTAAAAATGAAATTTGAGAATCAATATGAGTACGTAAATGCTTCAAAAAATCATGAATTCTTTTGCATCCTTTTTAACTATGATAAATAAATGAAATAACATCTTATAAAGATAATTATTTTAAATGACAAAACTGTTAGAAATTATTTACAAATAATAGTAAAATATCACCGTTTATCTGCAATAAACAGATAGTAGTCTATTAGTGTCTATTGTAAATATTTTAGTTTATTTTTTTTTATATTTAAAAACAATCCTAATAATAATAACATGTTTTTAGTCTTTTATTACCCACTTCGAAGTTAGAGCATCATAAGAAAACATTATATATATAAATTAATGTCCATTCAAATTAAAGCTTAAGCTTTGTGTTCCGCGAAATTCTAAAGCTCTAGAGTTGTTTATGCTCTTGATCCTGTGTACGGGTTTTATTTTAAAAAAAAAAAAAAAAGTATGGTGCGTTGATGTTTTGGAAATTGCCAAAGAGTAAGAGATTTAAGATTTTAAATTTAAATTAGTAGGACTTCTGTAGCTGTAATATTCAGTCGAACGACACGGTTCTTGATGACCAGTCTCGCCAATCCATCTTCTCCCGTCTTCTCCAAGGCATTAGCGATCAAGAATTACCTCAGCAATGGCGTCAACTGCTTCAAGCAGCTTAAGCATATCCATGGCCGCCTTCTCCGCCTCCACCTCGACCAAGACAACTACCTTCTCAACATGATTCTTTGTTGCGGCTTAGATTTTGGTTGCAGAAATTACACTAGACTCGTATTTGCTCAAGCCAAAGAGCCCAACATTTTCCTCTGGAATACGATGATTCGTGGCTTGGTTTCCAAGGATTGCTTCGATGAGGCTATCGACTTTTATGTGTCCATGCGTGGAGAGGGATTTTTACCCAATAATTTCACTTTCCCTTTCGTTTTGAAAGCTTGTGCTAGGAAATTGGATATTGGATTGGGATTGAAGATTCACACCCTCGTGGTGAAAGCAGGTTTTGATCACGATGTGTTTGTGAAGACCAGCTTACTTTCTCTGTATGTTAAGTGTGATAATTTTGACAATGCACTCAAGGTGTTCGATGATATTCCTGACAAAAATGTGGTCTCTTGGACTGCTATAATCACTGGATATATAGGCTCTGGTCAGTTTAGAGAAGCTATTGATGCATTTAGAAAGCTACTTGAAATGGGTTTAAAGCCTGATAGCTTCTCTCTTGTCAAAGTCCTGTCTGCCTGTGCTCAGCTTGGGGATTTCACAAGTGGCGAGTGGATTGATAGATATATAAGTGATAGTGGTATGGGAAGGAATGTTTTTGTGGCTACTTCTTTGTTGGATATGTATGTCAAATGTGGAAACATGGAGCGAGCAAATCTTATCTTTAATGCCATGTCAGAGAAAGATATTGTTTCTTGGAGTACCATGATTCAGGGCTATGCATTCAATGGCTTGCCGAAACAAGCGCTAGATCTTTTCTTTCAAATGCAATCTGAGAATTTGAAGCCTGATTGTTATGCGATGGTTGGTGTTCTCTCTGCTTGTGCAAAATTAGGAGCTTTAGATTTAGGCATTTGGGCCAGCGGCCTGATGGATAGACATGAGTTCTTGTCGAATCCCGTCCTCGGTACAGCTTTAATTGATATGTACTCCAAATGTGGTAGCGTCGTTCGAGCTTGGGAAATCTTCAAAGCGATGGAAAAGAAAGACCGTGTAGTTTGGAATGCGATGATAGTTGGACTTTCGATGAACGGTCATGCCAAAGCTGTATTTTCATTGTTTAGTCTTGTGGAGAAACATGGAATTCAGCCTGATGAAAACACCTTAATTGGCCTGCTCTGTGGGTGCACTCATGGCGGTTTTGTCAATGAGGGTCGTCAATATTTCAATAACATGAAGCGGGTATTCTCATTAACCCCTTCGATCGAGCATTACGGATGTATGGTGGATTTACTTGGGCGTGCGGGGTTATTAGATGAGGCTCATCAGTTGATAAACGACATGCCAATGAAGCCTAATGCTGTTGTTTGGGGTGCATTGTTGGGTGGATGTAGATTGCATAAAAATACCCACTTGGCTGAGCATGTACTGAAAAAGCTTATTGAATTGGAGCCATGGAACTCAGGAAACTATGTTCTGTTATCAAATATTTACTCTGCAAGTCATCGATGGGAGGAAGCCGAGAAGATACGGTCAGCAATGAAGCAGCATCGGATTCAGAAGATCCGTGGCTGCAGTTGGATTGAGATTGATGGAATTGTTCATGAGTTTTTGGTAGGAGATAAATCACACTCGTTATCGGAGAAAATATATGCAAAACTTGATGAATTGGGTAGAGAATTGAAAGCAGCTGGTCATGTACCAACTACAGAGTTTGTTCTTTTTGACATAGAAGAGGAGGAGAAGGAACATTTCCTTGGTTGCCACAGTGAGAAGCTAGCTGTGGCTTTTGGTTTGATAAGCTCTCCTCCTAATCATGTTATTCGTGTTGTTAAAAATCTTCGTGTATGTGGTGATTGTCACGAGGCCATAAAGCTCATTTCTAAGATCACTAAAAGAGAGATTATCATAAGGGATACTAATCGGTTCCATACATTTATTGATGGTTCTTGTTCTTGTAAAGATTATTGGTGAAATTTATCATTCTTAATTAATCCATATGCAATTTTGTAGTGTTTGGACGAGTCATTTTTGTCAAAATAACCATAATTATCATGCATTATCTCTCTTGAATCAATGGTTCAAATTTCCGACACCACTATTGTTGTACTAAAAAAAAAATTATTTTAATTTAATTTTAATTTTTTTATATATTAAATTAATCCAACCTATTCATTCTATTCAATTAAAAACAATGATGAAAACTATTTTTTGGAAATTCAACCAAATGATTGAAGTAAGTGAATCAATTAGATCAGACAAAACTATGAGACCATTTATGTTGAATTTAAAATTATTTTGCAAGCAACCTATCTAAGCATGGTAAATTCCAAAAGATTAAAAAAAAGTTCATAAAATAAATACAGAAAATCTAAATTTGAAATTAATATGCTAACATCGTGGAATTAGCTAAAAATGTGGAAATATTAGAGAAAAACTCTTCTCCATTTAAAATAACATAGTTAATTTGACAATCCTGTAAATAAAATGCTATAATATTGAAATATAATAAAAAAATTAAAATCAAATTGTGTTGATTAAGGAAAGATAGTTAACATTAGAAACATGATGGTAATAGATGTCAATTAAATAACTATCATGGGTTGGCCTAGTGGCAGGGAAATATTTTAAAAATGGTCGGAGTCATGGATTCAATCCATGGTAGCCATTTACCTAGGATTTAATATCCTACGTGTTTCTAAACACTCTAAGACGGATACTCATAGATAAAAAAGAAAATTTTTGTCAGTTCCTACCCTACAGTACAGAGCATGAGTTAAATTAAATATTGATTAATAAAGTTTCATAAAGAAAAATGAAAATCTATATATAAAAAAAATTAAAATTAAAAGGAAAAATGAAATCAATCACGATAATATATTAAATAAGTCAGTGTAGGCGTTATCCGTACTAATTTCTTCGTGGCCATATGATTACGCGGGTACATCCTACATGCTGACCATTGACTTTGTATATTTTACAATTAAAAAATAACCACCCCAATCATCGGTGGCTTCTTGACTACTACAACAATTGGAAACCGTCCCATAAAATTAGATTTAAGAATATATTTTTCCTTGAAAAAAATAATAAGAAGAAACACTTTTAACTTACTCAACTTTTAAGAAAGTAGTTTCAAATTTATGAAATTTATGTCATAAATTTTAATAAGTAAGCAATTTAGTTCATATATTTTATAATTTATATATATTTAGTCTCTATTTTTTTTTTCAAAATTAGTATTGATTTCTATTACGTCACGATTCAGTCTTTATAGTTTATAAATAAATTTGATTCTCGATTAATTTATCAATTTACATGTGTGAGAAATTTCATTAAATTATACCAATATTTTTTATGATAGGAACTAAATCATTATAATGACAAATTATATGAATTAAATCGTTACTTATTTAAGTTTAAAATCTAAATTATTACAAATTTAGATAGGGACTAAATCATAATCGGCTAAATTTATAGATCAACTTGTTAAAATTTAGGGAGAAAAACATTTTTAAACAAACAAAAAAAATGAAAAATACCTTTTCTCTTTAATACCTATTTACATCGTGAATATTATGTGATAGATATCAATAGTAATATGGGTAAAATGCCTAAGGTGTCTAGATAACAAAGATATGCGTTTAGTTTGTATTAAAGAAAAAAAGAATATGTGTTTATTCGAGTGGAATAATTAATATTTGAAAGTTCTCTAAAAAAAAGTAATTAAACTTTGAAAGTTAGATACGTGTTTCATTTTTATAGGTTTTGCTTAGATAAAAATAAGTCATGATTAGATTTAGTTTTAAAATATTTTAATTAAATAAAGTATTTAATACTCAAGAATCGATTGATTAATAATGACATAACACTCCTACATTAGTTAATTTTTTTTTTAACTAATTATAATTTTTATATTACACAGTCAATCGATTAATTAATAATATAAAGCAATTAAAAATAATTGAGATCACATAGCTTGAATAAACGAAATTGTTTGTAAAAAAATATGGCATGGCTAACAGCAAGGCTTGTGAAACAAATAAAAGTTTAATAGATAAAGTATGCCTATGCCAACACGAGTATATTTTTCTACTTCAATCGATAGATTATTTATTCACTTAATTTCTACATATTTGTTTATTCAAGACAATTATTTGAATATGGTTATCGAATCTCCTGCACATCATTAAATTAGAAAAGAGAAAAAGAAGAAGAAAAGCTTAATGAATACACATAAAAAAGATCAACTCATGACATACCATTTGCATATATTAATAACTATGAGAATATATTTAAACCTTTATGAAAACAATTAGCCTATAACATCTTGTATATAGTTAATTTTTGAATCTCCACCTGTATTGTATTAGAAAATAATATATTGCATATAATACCAAAAACAATTATAGAATTGAATATAACTATTTTATTAATATTTATTAAAAAGTAAAACAATTGAAATTTGTTGAGAAAAAATAGCAAGATGTACAATATATGTCTCCATGTTTGGAATTCTTTAAAAAAAAAAAAAATCTAATTTAATCAACCAATTTTGAGTAGAATGGTCAAGAGATTGTTTATTATAATTGTTTTAAAAATAATGACAAAGACATTAATATTTTTTTGTATGAGAAGAAGTTATTAGGGGTTAACATTAAAGAAAATTTGAGCCTTAGAATTTTCACATCATATTTGCAATATGTTATTGCAAAAAGAAAAAGAAAAACGATAGTTATTTAATATCAATAATCAACAAAGTATTTACTCTCCTAATCATAACCATACTCTTTTTTCAGGATGCACAAAAATAAAAAATAATTAGCCGAAAGTTCAAGATGAAAGAAAATAGAAATGAAAGGAAAAAAGGGCAAAAGAGGAAAAAGAATCTTTAAAGATAGGAAAGTTGGCGCCTGCAGGTGCAGTTAGTGCCTCCACCAAGTCCGTAGTTGGAATAAAATCTAGAAATCCCCAAATATTTCCATATCTCTTGCATTTCAGTGTTCGCATAACTAACGGAATACCGCCATAAACATTAACCATTTTGGGCCCACTCTCAAAGTCACAAATTCATTATTTAAAATAATCAAAAAAAAAAAAAAACAATCCTATTATATATAATAATATATAAAGCGCGTGAGATCCAAATTCAAACTCAAACCCCATATCTATTAGCAAACTTATTATATCATTATAAGAAAGGACTAAAATATATTTTCTGAAACATAACTTATATTTCGACACTCCACCAAATTGTTTAATCATAATTTAACACGTGATAAATTTTTCTTATTTTCTACAAAAAAATATTTAATTCATTTTTTATGTGTGTGATGAGAATATGATGCATATGATGCTTCTATATTTGAATTGCACCAAAATATTGCTCTTTTACAAAAGTGTCATTGATATTGATACTTATAGAAAAACTATATAAAAAAAATAAATTAATAAGTAAATAAACATTTGACGTTTTCACACATATTTATTATTTATATTATATATAAATTAGTGACATTTTGTTTTTTATTTTTTATGGTCTATCAATTTTTTAATATATAATAAAAAAAATATTGATTCAGTTACAAGTTTAGACAATGAACTTTCAAAAGTATTTAATATATCCTTACATTTTTTTTTTTTAACCTGGTGTCTAATAAGTCATTCAAAAGTTCAAATTTTCCAAAAGTTAATCTATTATATATAAATTTGAAATTTGTCTAAAGGCAAAACTCTCATATTTCAATGTTACCCCTAGTAGATTTTTGAATTAAAAAAAAAAAAGAAGAAAAACCAAGCTAGCTCCAAAAAGTAAATTTGGAATTTTGAGTTTTCAGATACCAAATAAACATAAGTCTCAAAGTTTATGTCTCGTTTTGTAACGATTTCATTTTGGAAAATTGAGTCTATAATCACTCATTCCACATCTAAATTTCTTGCTTTGTTATCTATATTTTACCATGTTTTCAAAAACCAAGTTAAGTTTTGAAAACTCAAAAAAATTCTTTTGAAAAACTTGTTTTTGTTTTTGAAATTTAGCTAAAAATTCAACTCAATACTTAAAAAGAATAACATGTAAACAATTGGAAGAAATTGAGAGAAAAAAAACCTAATGTTTTAAAACTAAAAATAAAAAATAAAATGATTACTAAAGAATGCCATTGTAATTTAACATGTTATATTATCATATTATGAGATATATTTATTATGATCAATTCTAATCGAATTAAACTTATTGATTATCTTGATCCCCTACGGTCAAAATCTTCCCAAATGGGATTCAAATTCAAATTAAAAAAAAAAAACCTTATAAGTTTCTTGATTTCTATTATGGGTGGACTTCCTTAGCTTCTGACTTTTCATTTTCTTAATAATTTAATTAATCCAAACTTTTTTTAGTAAGAAAAAAAAAAAAGAGCTTGAATGTTCAAAAGGGAGTCCACCCATGGTGAGTGGTATTCAACCCAAATCAACATCATTGAACGTATGAGGACATGTGTAGCAAGCTTGTGCAATTGCAATTGAGCTTAACAAAGGAGACGTTAGCCTTAGATACACAACAGTATTGTAGAACACATAAAAAATTCACAAAATATTTAATCATGCTATAATGATGTAAAGATCAATTAAGAAGATTCAAGAGAATAAGTGAATCAGTCTCAATCTAAAGAGCGTGAATGCCAACCTCAAAAGTTTTAGAAATAGTTTCATGGAGGGTCATTGCCACGGAAATCTCAACAAATATAATGAAAGGTTAGATCTTCTCCAAAATTATCAAAGTTTGACCCTTGATTTCATGCACCAAAGCTCCAAAGAACTATGTCACACTCCCAATTGATGCATTAGAATTTACCTTAAAGGAACTCGAGGAAGGGGCACCCACTCGGTATCATCAAAATAAGAAGGACCCTGATTGATCTGTCCCACAAACAAACTTATTCTTTTAGTTTCAACCTCCATCGTCATTTTCTCTCTGCAAAATAAAGTTATGATCCAATGAAAAATAATGTTTACAATACATTGTTAATTAAAATAAAATAAATAAATATGTAATTACAAGTTTAATCTATAAACTTTAAAGATTTTGTTAATTAATCTTTCCGATCTCAATGCTAATAAACTATTTTAATTAATATTGTTATGTAGCTAATTTGATTAATGCAATTTAATGACATGACATAAGAAAGTGTGTTATTAAGATAGGATCATTTTTAAATATAGCAAAATTAACAAACTTATTTATAAATATAGAAAAATGTCACTGTCTATGAATGATATTGATAAATTGTCTATCACTGATGAACGGTGACATTTCGCTATATTTAAAAATATTTTCAATAGTTTTGCCACTTAAAATAATTACTAATTAGATACTATATGGGGCTATTTACTTATAATATTTCATCAAACCAATCTATTCTTTCATGTTACATCATACTAATTCATCCTTCATTAATTTACTAAATATGCCAAATTAAAACATATTTTTTTTTAGTATATCAATATAGGAACCTAGAATTTAAATCTCTAACTTTAAGGGTAAGGGAAGAAATGTATGTGATTATTAAGATATGCTCATATTGACTACCAATGTAATATTGATAGTATGTGTTAATGGCATAGGCTGCATCTAGGATTGTTTTTAAGACCATCAAAATTGATTAAGAAAAAATCCTATCGACTATTTGTGTTTGGTAAAATACTATGAACGAATCTATTAAATTCACTTAATAAGATTAAGGGAACCCCAAAAAATGAAATGAAGGTTACAAATTTATCTTGAAGTTGAAAGTACTAGAGATTTCGCCTCTTTTTAACCTATTTTATATATCAAGAAGTTAATCAATATATATATATATATAGTTAAACTACAAGTTTAGTTCATCAATTGTGGGATTTGTGTATTTTTGGTCCTTAAACTTTTATAAGTGTTTAATAGATTTCTAAACTTTTAATTTTGTGTCTAATAGGTAAAAAAAACTGGAAATTGAAGAATTAATTAATCTATTATATATAAATTCGGGAAAAAACACACTTTCAAATTTGTATTTAATAGATATATGAATTTTAAAGAATACAAATATAAATTCAGAGACTAAATTTGTTATTTTAAGAATTCAAAATACTAAATAGATACAAACCTCAAGTTTAGGAACTAAATTTGTAATATAAAACTATAAATTTAAATGAAAAACATATAACATTGTAAAAGCAAAAAGAACAGAAAAAAATAATTATTAATACATTGCTAAGAAAAAGAAATGTAATGTTTTTACAAAGATACTACATTGCGTGAAGTTGGAATCCCCCAACTTTGGGAATTGTTGTTATACTAAAAATTAAAATATTTAAAATAGAATAGAGAAAAATTCGATAAATCATGATTGAATATGTAGTTAGAAATGTTCCTAAATTAAGTTTTCTTTTTAAAATGACAGCTGTAATTTAACGAAACATTTATATCCATGTTGTAAAGAGAATAATATTTTGTAGTTGTAGTCTTTTAGAGAGCGAATGATGAGAGGAGAGAAGAAATGAAATGGGAACAAATGGGAACCAAGGCAAGTGGGGGTGGGCCCCAAATCCTAACCCACTTTTGACGCTATCTCTCACCGTTCTTATCTGAGTAAGGTCGGTACTATGGCTGCCCCCAACTATAATAAGTACGGCCAATTTCCTTTCCTTTTCATTTTGACTCATCCATTTTCCCTTCTTCCCTCCACCAAAACTCCTTTTTCTTTTTCTTTTTCTTTTTCTTTTTCTTTTATGTATATATACTCTCTTATATAATCTTTGCTTTTTTTTTTTTCCTTCTTCTCTTTTAATTTTTTAGTTATTTATTTATTTTATTTTTATTTTTTGTTAGGTATGCCGTTTCTTTGATCGTACAGGTTGTATGCACTTTGAATCCGTCCTTCCTCGCATACTCCTCCACCGGATGACTCATGAAAACGACGTCTTGTGCCCTAAATTACAATATTAACCCCGCTTATTTTTTCCATTTCCACTTTGTCCTTCCTGTCCTTTTTCTCTGGTACGGAGTTCCTTCATTTTCCTAAATTACCAACATACCCCCCCCCCCCATTTATATCTGCTGATTTTCTTTCAAAAAATAGCATAGATTTATAATTAGTCAGAGATGTAATTATTTCTCTCCTACTCTTACAAGCGACAAATGGAAGTAATAAAAGTAAAATTTGAAGAATATGAGAAATTATTTTTAAAATGGAAGTAATAATATAGAAATGGACTTGGCGTATCATCGACGTTCTAAGGGTAGTAACGTAATTAGCCACTCTTCTCTCCCTTAATCCCATCCCATAACCTTGAAACCAGTATTTTCCGTTAACAGTTGTGGAAGTAGTTGGGTTTGTTCTTCCCAGTTCCTAACATTCCGATTTGGAAACCAACCGCTCAGATTCAAACCAGTTCTTCATCGGAGCTCTGAGACTTGTGGCCTTCTTTTTTCCTTTCCATTTTTGTTTTATATGGGTGTTTCTAGAGTTTAGACACAAAATTTCAGGGAAGAGTTCCCTTCTTCTCAAGCATGAAGAGGCAGAAATTCGTTGAACCCACAAACCCTTTTGATCTGATTTCTGATGAAATCATTTTTTCCATCCTCGACTTACTGAGCTCTAATCCAATTGATCTCAAGTCCTTCTCCATAGCCTGCAAGTCATTCTACTCTATTGAAGCAAAGCACCGCAAAATCCTCAAACCTCTTCGTTCTGAGCACCTTCCTTCCGTGCTTAAACGATATACACAATTAAGTCATCTTGATTTTTCCCTCTCCCCTCGAGTCACCGATGGCTCCTTGGCCATCATTTCTAAGGCCTGCAATTCCAAGCTTCGTTCTCTCGACCTTTCGAAGTCTAAATTCTTTTCGGCTACAGGGTTGTTGAGTTTGGCTACGAATTGTACAAATCTGGTGGAGATCGACTTGTCCAACGCAACGGAGCTCAGAGATGCAGCGGCGGTGGCTTTAGCGAAGGCGAAAAATCTCGAGAAGCTGTGGTTGGGGAGGTGTAAATTGATAACGGATATGGGGATTGGGTGTATTGCAGTTGGATGCACGAAACTGAGATTCATTAGCTTAAAGTGGTGTATGAGTGTTGGTGATTTGGGGGTCGGGTTGATTGCTGTTAAATGTGAACAAATTCGTAGTTTGGATCTCTCCTATACGCAGGTAATTTGCTTTTTCTTGGCATTGAATGAGGTTTTCTTTCATGTTTTTCATTATGGAGTGAGAGAATATATACATTTTTCAGTCTGATTTCCAATTCATGTATTAGCCAAGTGTTGGTTGTTAAAGAATTCCCGGTTTTTGGGGCTTCAATATTTACTTGTGGATGAATTTTAAGGTCGGCAGCGTTTAACTTTTCGTTAGATGTATGAACATTGGTGCTCTTTTCTTTTTCTCCATGTCAGATCACAGAAAAATGTTTACCGTCCATACTAAAGCTCAAGTATCTTGAAGATTTGGTGTTAGAGGGATGCTTTGGCATAGATGATGACTGCCTTGCTGTTATTGGATATGGATGCAAGTCCTTAAAGGTAAATTTTAATTAACCTACAGTTAGTTCTCATAGTTATGTTCTCAATTGGCACATAACCCTTGGCCTTGTTTGAGTCAGAGCAAGACTCTGGCATAGCACTTCATCTATCTATTCAAAAGTTGTTGCTAGAACCTGATTAATGTTCCACATTTGATTTTTAGTTATTCTGAACCATTGATTATATTATGGCATTGTTTTTAAGGTCACTCACACACACACACACACCCACAAATTTGTTTGGAAAAGAAATTTTATCTTGTGTTGTATTGCCAGTTTTTGTTGATTTCATCACCTGAAAGCCTGTTGTGACATTGGCAAACATTTCAATTTCTACAGAAACTTGATGTATCGAGCTGTCCGAATATTAGTCCTATTGGGCTATCTTCCCTGACCCGTGCTACCGCATCTATACAACAGCTTACTTTAGCGTATGGCTCTCCTGTAAGTCCGTCAACTTAACCTCTATTTATAATTTTTGATCCTCTTTGTATTTCCTTGTTGTTTATAAAGTAAGATTGTTTTGTGTTGGTGGTTTAGGTGACTCTTGCTCTGGCTAATAGTTTGAAGAACTTGTCCATGTTACAATCAGTCAAATTGGATGGCTGTGTTATTACTTACGATGGACTCAAAGCCATAGGAAATTGCTGTGTATCACTGAGTGAACTGAGCTTGAGTAAATGTGTTGGTGTGACTGATGAAGGTCTCTCCTCCATCGTGAAAAAACACAAAGATTTGAAGAAGCTTGACATAACTTGTTGCCGCAAGATAACTGATCTTTCTATTTCAAATCTTACCAACTCGTGTACCGGCCTAACTTCTCTAAAAATGGAGTCTTGTTCACTAGTTAGCAAAGAAGGATTTATCCTGATTGGACGAGGATGCCACTTGCTTGAGGAGCTTGATTTAACTGACAACGAAATTGATAATGAAGGTCCTTACTTTTCCTCTTTTAGGCTATGAGTCTCCTTGTATTGTTTAGTGTATTTGGTGGAATACTTATCATCTTTTTCTATTCTATGCAGGTCTGAGATCATTATCTAGGTGTTCGAAACTCTCCATCTTAAAGCTAGGAATTTGTCTGAATCTTAATGACGAGGGACTTGGCCATATCGGCCGGTGCTGCTCCAAGCTTTTGGAGCTAGATTTATACAGGTTTTTGATTCCTCATGCTTTTCTTTCTCTCTAATTTTAAGGGACTTGGACCTGGACTGACTTTATCTTCTTGTCTTCTTTTTTTCTCCTCAGGTGTGCAGGAGTTACTGATTTTGGCCTATTGTCTATCATCCATGGTTGCCCTGATCTTGAAATGATAAATATAGCATATTGTCGAGACATCACCAACACGTCATTTTCATCCCTTCATAAATGCTCAAGGCTGAAGACAATCGAAGCTCGAGGATGCCCACTTATCACTTCTTCTGGCTTAGCTGCAGCTGTGGTAGGATGCAAGTTACTGAGGAGATTAGACTTAAAAAAGTGTTGCAATGTTGATGACGCTGGCATGATCCCCCTTGTTCATTACTCTCAAAACCTCAGACAGGTGACCATTGCTCACTTTTCACTGTTTCTTAAGAGTAAAACAGGTGGAAAAGCGTATAACATCTTTAATTTCTCAGCAGATAAATTTGTCGTATAGCTCGGTTACCGATTTGGGACTCTTATCTCTCGCCAGCCTTAGTGGTCTTCAACATCTGACTGTATTGCACACAAATAGACTAACTCCAAGTGGAGTTGCAGCTGCCTTGTTGGCAAATAGTTCCCTCACAAAAGTGAAGCTCCATGCACTGTTTCAAGCTCTGCTACCTGAACGTCTTCTTAAACACTTGGAAGTACGGGGATGCACATTCGAATGGAGAGAGAAAATATTTCAGGTACTTGCTAATGCATTCTAATTTCTTCGCGATCACACATTGATACCTTAGTTTTTATTTTTGGAGTCAACCGTAGGAACATGATGTTTTTACCACTGAAAAAAATAACATTCTCAAGCTCGAATCGATGTTAGACTATTAAAAAGAGTCCTTTTTTTAGTTGAATGTAAAGATTGGAGCTGGATCAATGTTTAGGGGATTTAACAAGCTTGAGCAGATAACTGTGTGTCCCCTCCTATGGAATTCTAAGTAGCTTTTTCTACATGATTGGCAGGCTGAGTTGGACCCCAAGTGCTGGAAAATGCAGTTGGAAGAGGAGATGCAAATTGCCTTATAGGATGCAGCTACCTGCTATCTATGGAGATTTTGGAAAAATTTGTGGAAGTCTATTTTTGGTGAATTCAAAATTTTCATTGACTTTCCCTCCCTATGGGAATTGGGAAGCTTTTCTCTCCTAGTTTGAAGTTTACACTAAGAGTTTAGCTTTGTGTAACTGTTATTTCATTTTGCGAAGTTTGAAAATGAGGGAACAAACTAATTCCAAACTGGATGGGCCCACAAAAAAATAACTCTGAAAAAGCAGTGGGCTATTGTAAGGCCCAAAAGAGAATTGGATCAAAAGAGTCCATTTATTACCAAACTTAACTTGTATTTTGGTACTATTTTCTTTTTTTCAATTTAAAGAAATGTCTGATTGTTCTGATTTCGTCAATAGGGATGTAATGCTGGAGCAGCTCTCCAAATTGAACTGAAAAGTTCTGTCGCTGTCACTCTCTTCTTGTTTAATTATTGCTAATGATATATTCAAAACAAGAGCTTAAAATAAAGATTTCAAGTACTATAATTGATTAAAAAAGGGAAAAAATGTAAACATATATAAGAGACTGAGAGAGATGAACATATTCGATGAGATGCGTTGTTGCAGTGCAGTCCACGTATACAGAGATGAGACACGTGGAGCGATCTGAGGAGTATAGAGATAAGCCGCCTTCTGAGAAAAGCCCTGACCAGTCCAGTCAAACCCACAAGCTTTGACCGAAAAGGAGAAAATTCCACAGTCAAACTTCCATCTAAGCTTCGAAGAAAGTAGCTCCACAAAACTTAATTCCCAACAGAAACAAAATCACTCCTTTGTTCCTCTTCCCTCCTGTTTCTTCTTCATGCTCCTTTTTTCTGTTAATATAAATAAGCCTTCATTCTGAAACTTCTTTCTAACACAACTTCCCTCTTCTTCCAGTGACTTCTTTTTCCAACAAAAAGGAAAAAAAAAAAAAAAAAAAAAAAAA
>QLSR01000645.1:3064673-3120637 GCA_031780015.1 Citrullus colocynthis
AAAAAAAAAAAAAAAAAAAAAAAAAACTAACATGAATAACATAAATCAAACGATAAATACACTCGCTGGCGGATCTTCTGACAACAGAACCAATAATTTCGGTATGGAAGTTCCGAAATTCAAGTCTCTTCAACCTCCTCCATTTCCCATGTCTCCTTCTTCTTACCTTTCAGCTTTCTCTTCTGGTTTAAGCCCCACTGAGCTTCTAAATTCCCCTCTCCTTTTCTCATTTGGTGTAAGTTTTCAAGGTTCCCCATTTTATGTGATATATGTATATTTTGGGTTTTGCTGATTTGTTCTCTAATTTTGGTATACATACAGGTTTTTCCTTCTCCTACTACTGGTGCCTTAAATTTGAGAAATGATTATGAGGAGGGTGAGCAGCAAGAAATGAAGGCAGATGTGAAAAATTACTCTGCTTCTTCGTTTAACCCACAAACAGGATCCTGTGTTTCGTCTTATTTTCAGTCCTCTTCTTCCAACGTGACACCACTGGTAAATGTTTGTTTATGGGGTTTTCTGTCTGTCTCTTGTCGCTTTGTTAGTATTTTAAAAACCCTTTTCCTTGATGATCTTATTACTCGAAAGATATTTAATATTATAGAAACAGAATCCCACAGGTGTCAGTCGATTAGAAAAAAGAGGAGGGAAATTAAATAAAATTAGGATCTGTAACAAACAATTTCTGTTTTTTCTTTGGCAGAATCCGAACGGTTTGTCGTGTGATGAAAGTGGAGCGAAATCAGAATTTGTTACTACAGAAATGGCGGCAGCTGAATCAAAGCCAATTTCTCAGCTACCAATTTACAACAGAGAACAGCAAAAATCAGAGAACGATGGATATAACTGGAGAAAATATGGGCAAAAACAAGTGAAAGGAAGCGAAAATCCACGAAGCTATTACAAGTGCACTTTCCCAAGTTGCCCAACAAAGAAGAAAGTTGAAAGATCTTTAGACGGCCAAATTACTGAGATTGTTTATAAGGGAAGCCATAATCACGCCAAGCCCCAGCCCACAAGACGTTCCGGTAACTCCGCGGTTTACGATCCATCTTCGGCGGATTCCGCCCTGCTGCAGGAGGATTCCTCCGTCTCGGTGGGGGACGAGGAATTCGAACCCAATTCGCCGTTTAGCAACTCGGTGGACGACAATGAAAATGAACCGGAAGCTAAGAGATGGTTAGTGAATTCAAATGCTTACAACTATTGCTTTGGTTGAAAATTTATGGGTGCAGTGAATTGAGGTGAATTAAAAATTTTGTTGCAGGAAGGGGGAAAATGAGAACGAGGGATATTGTGGGGGTGGAAGCAGAACAGTGAAAGAGCCAAGAATTGTGGTTCAAACAACCAGCGAAATTGACATACTGCCGGATGGTTATAGATGGAGGAAATACGGACAAAAGGTTGTCAAAGGAAATCCAAATCCAAGGTATGCCTTTTGTTCTTGGTTCAATGTTGAATCTTTTTGTCTTTCCAATGTTTCTGCAAAATGCCACTTTTTACCTTTTTCTTTTTTTTCCAAGGTCAGATTCTATTTCTAATTTACTCAATTTAATTTCTTACCCTTTTAAATTTTTTTAATTAGTTTTGTAATTTGATCCTAATTTCTCGTAGTTTAAACGTTTTCAATTAATCTCGCTCTTAAAATTTGGTTAAATCTCAACAAGATTCAATAGATTTTTTTACAATCAATTAACAAAAGATCTTTGAGAGATATACCTTAAGTCAAGGACTAACTAACCACAGATATTTGAGAAGTCAACTAATCGAGGATTATAACAGATGTAACCAAAGTTGAGGATTAAATAAGACTAAATCTATTTAATTATTGTACCAATTTGATGACTTGACCTGAAAAGTAATAATAATGAGATAGAGTTGCTAACATGAACATGTTGGATAATGGTTAAGAAAAGAAAATTTAATTTATTATAATCTACTAACGTAAGTTCGTGGGTCATTGCACATCTCAATTTGTTAGGAGATATCTATGTTATTGACTTAGAGGTCAAGGATATGAAGTCCACTCCAATTGTTGGACTAGAAAAAAGAACTTTATTTTTTGAGTCCCTTGTGATAGTGATTTAATTGTTGGAGTCCAATATAATGGTGATTTAACATAATATTAGAGTACGAGTTCATGTGTTTGAAGTAGTTACATTTTATGGGTTCAATATTGATTTAATAAAGTTTAACTCAATAGTTAAGACATTGACTTTTCTTGTTGAAGTTGGAAGTTCAAATCGGTACTCTCACACTTGCTTGCACGTGATACTGTGGTATCTAACTTATATTATATTTGGGACTGGTAATTTATTTTCCTTGTGTTTAACTATATAGGAGCTACTACAAATGCACATCTTTAGGCTGCCCGGTGAGGAAACACATCGAGAGAGCGGCTAACGACATGAGGGCCGTGATCACTACCTACGAAGGCAAACACAACCATGAAGTTCCAGCAGCCCGTGGCAGCGGTGGCAGTGGCTATAATGCCATCAACCGACCTTCGCCGACCAACATTCCAATGCCGGTGAGGCCGTCTGCCATCGGTAGTCACTCTTTCCCGGCAAATTTTCCTGCCACTTTCCAGCCGGCAAATTTAGCCATGTCAGAAATAGGAGCAGAAGCATCATCATTCCCATTTCAAACATCACAAGGAGTGCCTCCAAGTTTCCAAGTTTCAGGATTTGGATCCGCAGCCAAGGAAGAAGCCAGAGATGACATATACTTCATCAACTCATTTCTATCTTAGAGTTTCTTTCTTCTTCTTCTTTTTTTCCTTTATTGTTTGTAGTTTTGTATAATTAGTAGGGGATTACTAGAATAGAATAGATTTAACTTCCAAGAGAATTTGTTAATTGGTTATTAGACTAGATCAGTTTAGGAGATATGTGGGTTGTTGTATCAATTATTAGTGGTTTAAGTGACTGAGAATTTTACACATTACAATAATGAAATTGAATGAAGATTTGAAGAAATGATGAGAGTGTTTCATTACATATAATTAAAAAAATATTTAAGAGGGAAGGAAAAAAAAAAAAAAAACAAAACAAAACAAAAATGGTGGGTAAGAGAGAGAGAGAGAGAGAGAGTTAAGAAGAAAGGTTAATTGTGGAAAAATTAGAATTTAAATATAAGAGTGAGTAGAGAGTTTGTATCCTGTAATGGCGGCCGATAACGCCAAAGACAAGAAGGCGAAAAAGGACATTGTAACAGAAGCTGCCAATGAATCCGTAAAAGAAGAATCTGAGCCTTCTCTCATTCTGTTTGTCATCGGAACTGCTGTAGATGCCGCCGACATTAGCAGGTACGCTACACTCTGCACATCCATTTATTTTATTTTATTTTCCAATCTCATTAACAGCCTTCATATAATTTTACACAATCTTTTGCCCTCTACTTTTATATTCAAACCTTTAAAATTTTAGGTTCAATTAAGTCTGTTCCTTCCCAGTTAGTTTTTTTTTTTTTTTTTTTTTTTTTAAATACAAAAGTTTAATTTTTAGTCAAATTCTAAAATCTGTATAAAATTAATAGTTTAAAAACTTATTAGAAGGTGTACAGATATATTACACTCAAGATTGAAATTTTAGTATAAAACTGAAAGCTAGAAAGAAAAAGGGAACTAATCTTGGCATGTTGTTTCATTCAAAATGAAGAAGACAAGGGCGCACTCAAATTAATAACAAAAAGTCTAAGATCAACCATAACAACAAAAGAAAGGAATTAAACATACATAATTAACCACTAAATACGACAATAATATAATATACATAATTAACCACTAAATACAACAATAATATTTAATATTATGGTTTAACATCTAGAGATCTATTATAAACTTTTTAAATTTTAGCCGCCTCTTAGACATAAACGTGAAAACTCGAGAAGAGCTTAGGTTTGTAATGTATCCTAAATTCTTTGATAAAATTTTAATTTAATTCTTATGATTTTCAAAAGCTTTAATTTGATCCATTAAAGTTTAATTTTGGTCACGTTCTTTATTAAGTTTTAATTTATTCCCTATAATTTGACTTTGATGCCTATGAAATTAGATCTTAAATTATATGTATGAAAAACAAAAGTCCAAACTATCCAGACTAACTTTCTAGTTTCTAGTTTTAAAATCATATGAGCAGGAAATTAAAGAATTGTGTAAATTCATAAGGATTAAGTTTATAATTTACCCAAAATTATGTTTGGTAGGTCCACTCTTGATTAGAACTTGGAAGAAACACACTAACCTGATCTCCAATAAAGTCGATAAAGGCAGCTTTTTGGGGTAGAATCACAGATTTTCCAGTTGAAAGTTCATGAACTTGTCTCAAAACTTGGGCGCCCGTATACAAAGTGGAGAGAATTGCTATTGCCAATACGTACCTATTTCAATGCCAAATTCTAATCCCTGTCTCGAATATAACGAAATTTATAGTTTAAAGAAGAAATGAAACTGGGTTACCTGAATTCTTCGTACTTGTCGAAATCTTTCCAATCGCCATGTTTATTGCTAGCCATAATAATGAAAGCAAGCAAAGAAAAGATAAACCCAAATCCTCTCAGAGCCAAAACGCGGCGTTTTAACAGATCCTCTCTCCGCCACCGGCTCACGATCTCCGAAACCCCGAAACTGGTCGCCGGTGGGGTTTGTCTTTCCAAGTCCGCTGCTGGAGGGGCAGACGGTGGCGACGCCGGCGGCGCCCCGTTTTGTTGCGTCGGTGCAGAGTCTTCGGGATTTGTCATCAGATCGAATCGGTTTTTCTTTTTTTTTTTTTTTTTTTTAATTTTGATGGAACAGGCCAACTGGAAGATCGGGTATAAAGAATTTCTAGTTTTTTCTGAGGGAAAACAAATTTTGTTGTTTGTTAACCTTTTTTTTCTTCTTTTAAATTTGTTTGGGTGGCATTATGTGGAGCGACAACTCAGCTTCTGTGTAAGGAAGCGGTGTGGTAGTTGAGACAGAAGCCACGCGAAGTGGACTGTGGACCAATCAACGTGCTTGGATTCTGTGACATGGCATAATTTGGATGGTGCCACATGTCTAGATTGGACCTTTTCTATGGAAAATTGACTTCTCCATATAAAAAACTTTTTTCCTAAAATAAAAAATGGAACCTTATACTTTCCTTCGTGGATAAATTAAATACCCATGAATTTTGTGGTAGGTATAAATTTCCATTATGCCTAAATTTTGAAAATTATTATTTTCTGCCCTTCAACTTTAAAATTTAACTAAAAGTAATATTGCACTTAGTGAGTTTTTTGTTTTTTGTTTTTTTTTTTTAAATTAAATAAGAAATTAACGCAATAATTAGTGTGTAAAAATTTGAAGACATTAGTAGCATATTTACATAAATTGATGTGATAAATAAGGTATACAAATTGATTGTGAATTTTATTTTAACGATATTTTTTAGATAAAAATAAATAGTAGCAATTATCTTAATCTTCTATTTATTTAAAAATAGTGTCATGTAAATCTCTTTAATCTTACACATCCACTGTTGTGACGAATTTCATTATTTTCTTATTAATAATATATTTTTTTTAGAAAAATTTCAAAATTAGAAGGATGAAAATGAAACTTTTCAAAATATATAATCTTTATTTTATTTTCTCTCTTCTGTATTAGAATACTAGTGTGGGTTCGTAATATTCAATAATGAGGTATGGAAAATAAATTTTATGGGATCCTTAAAGAATAAAAGAAGTTGAGGTTAGAATGGTATTAGAAATTTTCCATTTATGCTTTTCTTTTGATCTACTAAAAAAAAGTAAAAGAAATCCGTGTGGAAATTCTTAGATTCTCTTTTGGACATTAGCCATATAAATAATCTCTTACTCTCAACTCTAACCAATCAAAAAAGTTAATTATAAGGACTGAGTCTATTAGCATTCATAACATTTTTCAGGTTCTTTTTAACTTAATCATAAGTAAGGTTGAAATATTTGAATACTTAAATTCTTTCGTCAATAATTATAATATGTATGATAGTTATAGTTATTATTGTACACAAGCACGAACAGTAACAATGTTACCGTTACTCAATTGGTTGACGTTTGCAATTTTTCTCACTTTTTTTTTGGTAAACAAACAATCTTTGGTTGTGATCTACAATGCAAAAACAAATCCAATAGTTCGTAAAGTGACAATTGGAAAGCTTCATCTCTCTATTTTGCTTCTTAATTTGATCCAATGCTTGTTGCAAAACATTAGTATTATAATTCTTTTAGAATTTTGATTTCTATTCATTTTTCGTAAAAAATGGAAACTTTCATTCTCTTGTTGGAAATGATTCAAATATTTTTTTAGGGATCTCTTGTTCGAAATGATTCAAATCTTTTTTTAGGGATCCATGTCATATTCCATGGGTATTACCTGATAGATCAATGTGTCATTCATGAATAATAGATATTAATTGGGCTTCTATTCTATCAATTATAGAAGTTTAGATATTCTATTAAAGTTTAGATTTATGACTGATATTGCATCAACTGTAGAAGTTTAGAGATTTAGTGAGTGTTAGATGTCAATTATAAAAGTGTAGAGATTTATATGGTATCATTATGAATAATTTTAGACCGAAGGATGTAATTGACATCTAATGCAAATAGGAACAACAAAATCAAGAAGAGAGCACGATGCAAGCCAAAAATGTTAACTTATGACCAAAATGGGGCTAGCTTGGGCTGGCCCAAGCTAGTGTGCTCACCCTCGGCCAAGGTTGAGACCGAGTCTTACCAAACGCCTAATTGGGCATGTTTTATATATGCTCCAGTCCAAGAGGGATCGTTTTGGGCCTATAATATGGCCTAAGGAAGATGCTCAATCTCAATCTTGGTTGAGGCCTACTCTAGCCAAAAATGAAACTGAGAGTAAGTCCTATAATTGTCCTAAGGCACCTTTGAAATCCTAGAGAACAACGTATGTCAACTTTCTCTATGAATACATTATTATCTACTGTATAGTTCTCGTATTGACTTAGACATCAAAACTTTTTTCATTTATTTTACATGTTCTCGCTTCTTCAAATTATAAATTCACAGTTGCTCTTACGTGAAGGTTATGTGCGTTTATCTTCATTCCAAATTTGACATCAACAATATCAATATAATTTTTTTTTTTTTTTTTTTTTTGAGAAACGTTAAAAAAAGTTAATTTCATGATAGACAGTTACCGCACCATTTATAACTGAAATAAGATATTGAGGGTCAGTGGAGGAAAAAACGTAATGTAAGGATCCCGCTGTATGTTTAGTTGGCTTATATTCAATTTTTTTTTTTTTTTTTTCTTTCAAAAAGTTTAACTATTTTTGAGAAGTATGCTTTAATTTGTAGCTATTTGCACAAAATCGAAATATTATGAATATTGTTGGGCTAGTCCGAAGAAAAGAGGCCCAATGCAGATCAATACTTCACATTCTAGAGTTCAACCCCACAATGTTTCAGGCATAGTCCAAGCCCATAAAGATACTTGATTTTCTTTTCTTTTTTCTTTTTGAAAAAAAAAACAAATATACTTGATTTTCTATGTAAACTAAGCTTAGTTGTTATTATTATTATTATTATTTTGGCATAAATATGCTCGGGCAGTGTCAACCACTAGAGATAATGTATGATACTCTTGATAATCAGCATGTACTGTCTCACTTAAGCTTGAAGGTTAAAATTTTTATAACATCGTTATTGTATTAAAAAAAATGCTTATTACAAATAGAAACTTCAAAATAATGAAAAATGTTTAATAATAAATTAAAATTATTTATCCAAAATTTATATTATATAAGTAGACAATCCAACATATTTTTCTTTAGAATGTTGATGAGATGAAAACAATATTTTCATTTTTAAAAATCAACTCAAACTTTCTCTTCATATAATACTTTCACTATAGATAGATCATTTGATGATGGAATGAGTAAGTTAGAAATACTTTTAAATTTCAAGATAATCAAGCTATCTCGTTCTTCATTATTTATACTATTTATTACTATGGTGTTATAAGAATTGTTTTTTTTTTTTTTTTTTTTTTTTCNAAATTGTTCCACAGTCCATATGACGGTAGCAATTCCTAGCTATGATATTCACTATACATTTGTACAACTATCAATCATAAAAATATCTCTAAAGTGTCATCCTCGCGTAATATGTCATTGAATGAACTACATTGATGAAATGAAAATTTTTTCCATTCAATAGGCATCCCCACCGCCATTACTTTCGTTGACGATCCAATGATATTATTTTGTGCCTTACAAATGCCATTCATCAAATAATTCAAATATTTCTCACCATTTTGAATAATTTGGTAGTGCGAAATAATTGAACGCACGTGCTACGGTCACCCACCCCTTCTCCCCACGTTCTATCGTTATGCTTTGTATTCTTCATATAATTAGTATTTGTAATTATATTTTAGTTTAATTTCAAACATTTGACTTTCGATTAATTATACAATTTTTTTTTTTAACCAATGGAATTATGACAACATACACTACCTCTAGTAAATCTAGTTAATATAATATGTGATTGAAAATTATTGTTTAATTTTGTAGCAGTTTAAACCATATAGATTCTGGAAACACAAGGTTTTAGTCTTTTTTAGATTGGAAATTTGAAATTGGCAAATGCATAATTATACTATAAACTTAAAATTTAGATAAATAACTATTTTATGATCTAAACTCAATTTATTTACGTTAGAATTAAAATATTTTTAAGGATTAGTTTTCAAATATAGCAAAACAAGCCAATTTAACAAAATGTCATTACTTTCAGTAATAATCCACTATTATCTATCACTATCTATGACAATAACATTTTGCTATATTTGAAAATATTTTTAGCAATTTTATCGTTTGGGAGGATTGCAAAAACTACCCTAGAGTAGAGTGGTAATTGCAATTAGGGCTTTAAACTATAAATTTTAAAAATTAAACCTTAAAAATTATATAAATGTTAAAATGGATACAAATTTGACTTTCAAACTTGTATAATTATATAAATTTAAAAAAATAATACAAAATTATGACGTAAAACATGTTAAAGAAAATAAGGCCCTGATTTGTAACTATATCGTTCTTTGTTTTTTTGTTTTTTTGTTTTTTTTTTTTAACTTAAGCCTATAGATACTAATTCCCTCTTTAAATTTATTCATTTATTATCTACTTTTTACTACCAAAATTCGAAAACTGAAAAAAAAAATAGTTTTTAAAAACTTGCTTTTGATTTTGAAATTTGGCAAAAAATTAAAGTATTATACTTAATAGAGAGATGCAAATGAAAGTAAGATATAGGAAAGAAATAGAATTAATTTTAAAAAATAAAAATAAAAATAAAAAATGAAATGGTAGGGTCAAAATTAATAATCTTTGTGGAGGGAAGGGTATTTAAAATTTTGGGGATGGAATGTGTAGAAGTTGATAGATACAAAAGATTTGGGTTCTAATATTTGCAGGCAAGTAAAGAAGATATGATATCGGACCTAGACCTACCTACCACCGGCAACAGCCGAAAGCGAGAAGGAAAGGAAAGCAGTGAATTAGAGCGTTGAATGCGGGATGCGGGTGGAGAAGTTAATTTTCACGCGCTCCTTTGCTTTTTCATCAAACAACTACACAATGCCACCCAAGCAACTGGCCCCCTAACCAAACATCTACCACTAATGCTTTAATTACACCACTCATTTTCGGTGCAACTCCCCTTTTTGATTTTCCATTTATCATAATTCCTTAAACCAATCATTTTTAGAAACTTTACGTTATTCCATATCACTTATGAATTCTCAAATTTTTAAACTTACTTCCTATCATCACATCAACATCCCAAATTATAAAACAGGAAGAATATAATAGAAACAAAAAAAAAAAAAAAAAAAAAAAAAAAAAAAAAAAAAANATTCTGTCTGACCAAATTGTCCTGTGAAAAGTGCAAAAGACAAAAACGGATAAGAGGGGCAATTTTGGAGTTTTACCAACGGCTACACCTCGGCGGTTGGGTTGGTCGCCCACTGGTTTGGGGTTTGGGAATTGGGAGGATATCCATCACTTCAGTCTACACGTTGTCTCTTTTCTAGGGTTTCATACATAGTCTCCTCACCCGTGAACAATAGTTATAGTGTTTTCAAGTATTATATACTTAATAGTTATAGTGTTTTCAAGTATTATATACTTTATAATTAATCGTAATATTACTATTTTAAATTATAATATTTTAAAATAATTTTACCTCAAATATATATAATTATAACCTATTGACTATTATAATAACTATTCTTATGAATCTATTTTTTTTTTTTTTTTTTTTAAATTGTATTGGGTTTCTAACCCTGTTTTTGAAAAAAAAAATATATTAGAAAACAGTTCCTAAGTGGGGTTAGTAAGACATTTGTCTTCACTAATCAAATACAAACATATTTAATTATTATTCTCATCAAACTCAACAAAAAAACTCAACAAATCCTATCTATTACTTTAAGTACGCGTGTAAAATCCAACGGTCATGATTTCATTTTCGAATAAATTAGTATTATTCTTCTCTTTTGATGCTTTACCATAATTATCACTATTATTTTATGCATTTTGATGCTTTAATTTGGTGGTTGCTTTGCTTGCTTGGCGAGGATTATATTATTCCTGTCTCTATTCTCTAATCTTCATCTAATCCCTCTTGGTGAAATAATCCATTTTGTCTTTACAAATTTGTCTAAATTTTGTGTATTTCGAGAGTGGCCCAATCCAACCCTACAGAATAATTATATAAAAAAAGGGGTCCCATTTAGGCATCGATTTCCTTCTTCCTCACTCCGCGTGGCAACAGGCTATACCGGTTGCCGGTGCCCATTCGCCTCTTTTCCTTCCACCTTCAAAACCTCCTTTCTGTAACAAACTTAACGCGGTGTGGTTCAACTCAGAGCGAACGTTAATCAATCAATGGCTTTATGCATTGCCCTCCTTTAAGCTACATAATTTCCTTCCTACAAAAGTCTTTCTCGCTCCGAATGCTACGACCGGAACATCCTGCCATGAGTTTTCACTTTAACCCTAATTTCTCTCTATATTTTCGACCCCACACATCTGGAAATGTCTTGATCGGAGCCAACCATACTTCTGCTCGATTTTGTTCTCGATAATCTTCATCCGCTTTCTTGTTTGTTTCTTTACTTGTTAGGGTTCTTTGACTGTAATCGTGCATTTGTAGCGTTGATTCTCTGGCAAGTGTAAAGGCGACGAGTTCCGCCATGCGGAGGTTTCTATCTCTGAGGAATTTGGTTAGGGCACTCCTTATTCCTGTACTTCTATTAGTTGCTCATTTTTCTTACGTCGTCATTACCACTGGTGAGTCTTGTTTCACTGGAAATTTCTGTTTCTCGCCCAAAATTTCCAAGTATCGAGCCTTAGGTTTGCATCCCAGAGCATCGGCGATAATCGATGGCGCAGCTCCCACGGCCGAAGAACTGTTGCGTCGTGATCTTTATACTAGTAAAGGTTGGATCAAGGCCGTTCAGTTTTATTCTTCAATCTTTCAAGATCTTGTCTCCGTAGGGTTTCTTTCTCATAAATCGAAATCTCTGTGCGTGGAAACCCCCAATGGGCAGGATGTGTTTTCCTTGAAACAGATTGGGGTTTCGGATTCGATTGGAATATTCAAGAAAGCCACTAAGCCTCTGGTGATAAAGGGCGAAGGACACAAGATACCGTTCGATGATAACACCTTTGATTTTATTTTTTTGGGCGTCGGTCGCCTTGATCAGTCATCCCGGCCGGCAGATTTTGCCAGGGAAATTGCCCGGACGCTCAAACCCGAAGGGTTTGCTGTTGTCCAGATTAGAGCTAAAGATACGTACAGCTTTCACTCATTCGTTGATTTGTTTAATTGCTGCAAAATAGTTACAACGCAGGATATAGATGGCCTTGATTCTTCTATGCCTTTCCTTCGCCAGATTGTTCTAACGAAGGAGAGTGGTGATATTCTTGGTCATGGTGATGTGCTAACGCATCACCCAAAGTCTGATGGGACGTGTTCTATTCCCGGATTTAAGGAAGAATTGATCCGAAAGGCCGAGCCATTGATCTTAGAGGAGCCACTGAAGCCATGGATTACATTGAAGCGGAATATTCAAAAGATAAGATATCTGCCATCAATGGCTGATATAAGCTTCAAGCAGAGGTACGTGTACGTTGATGTTGGAGCGAGGAGTTATGGCTCTAGCATAGGAAGTTGGTTCAAGAAGCAGTATCCGAAACAGAACAAAACCTTCGAAGTTTACGCCATTGAAGCTGATAAAATTTTTCATGAACAGTATAGTTCAAAGAAGGGAGTCAAGCTTCTGCCATACGCAGCCTGGGTAAGGAATGAAACGTTGACTTTCGAAATTAACAGAGACCCAGGTCAGAAGGTCCAAGATAAGGGGAGGGGAATGGGTAGGATTCGACCGGCGGTAGCATCAACGGGGGCTTTCGACGGCGAAGTGGATGAGATTCAGGGCTTTGATTTTGCTGACTGGTTGAAAAATACTGTAACTGAGAAGGATTTTGTAGTGATGAAGATGGATGTGGAAGGAACTGAATTCGATTTGATTCCGAGATTGTTCGAGACCGGTGCTATTTGCTTAATAGATGAGATATTTCTGGAGTGTCATTACAATCGGTGGCAGAGATGTTGCCCTGGCGAGAGAAGTGCAAAATATGAGAAAACTTATGGCCAATGCTTAGATTTGTTTACTTCCTTGAGGCGAAGTGGAGTTCTTGTTCACCAGTGGTGGTGAGTCAGTCTCTCCATGGGTGTGTTTGTTCACAGGATTCATACGACTGGGAATCAAAATTACCTTTACGGATGTTTGCTTATTCACACATGCATCAATAAATCTTCATCTGCCACTCTCCTTCTCGCACTCTGTAAACTGGTTAAGTTTGGAGCTGTAATCGAAGGGAAAAACAACACGGTGGTTATTGATGGGAAATTCAGACTTTCTATCATCGGGGACGGTTCGGTTACCGTAGGTTGCACACTTTGGGCTAATACGCCCTTCGTTTAAGCAATAGTGCTATTTTGTACCACTAGATTTGTAGTTCATAACCATACAATGTAAGTTGAAATTCTTTTGCTCATTTTGCTATTAGCAGCTTTAGATTTTCATGTCTCATTTTTTCTATTATAAGCACAAGTTACCTAATTTAAGAATGGTATGGGAACTGGGTAAAGATTTGATTATTTTCTAATGAAGAATACAACTAAAGTAATCAAATAATTGTTTAGATGCGTTACCCTTGAGAACTTCAGGCATTATCTCTACACGTGTAGAAAATCCAAAGTTGTTTAAGGCCATTTTAGCTCAACCCAGCTTGGGAACTAGGCATCTCTATGATTTGCCACGCACATCCTATGTACCACGAACGTGTCCGACATGCACACACCCCATTCATTTCGCTGCATATGTTTAGTTGTTTTCGGTGCATATTTCTGTAAATCTGCATCGGAGAAAAGAAATAGAGAGGAAAAATGGAACAGGCTGTTATGACACCGCTGGTTCAAGATTCAGAGCGTTATTTTACGCTAGTGAGTGGCCATAGAATACCGGCCGTTGGATTAGGCACTTGGAGATCTGCTTCTCGAGCCCATGATTCTGTGTTCACTGCTATTGTTGAGGTATTTTTCATGTCAAAAGTGGAGGTTTCACGTTTGCTGTTTTATTATCGTTTTTACTGAGTTCACGTTACTCAAACTTTGCCGATAGGCTGGTTATAGGCACATCGATACTGCTGCAGAATATGGAGTTCACGAAGAGGCATAATCTCTCTCTCTCTCTCTCTCTCTCAGTCTCGATTCTATGTGTTAATTTAATTTTCACAGCAAAACTTTGCAATTGCACTTGTGTAAAATTCTTGCAGGTAGGTTTTGGTCTACAAGCGGCAATTCAAGCAGGAATCCGTAGGGAAGACATTTTCGTCACCACTAAGCTTTGGTAAACAAAGTTTTCAAATTGAACTGATGTAATGAATGTCGAATGTGAATGAATAATTAAAAAAAAAAAAAACTCGGACTTAGTTCTTATTGGCGGGTTTCCTGTCTGCTTGCATTTAGGTGCTCTGACTTATCCCCAGACAGAGTTAGGATCGGATTAAACAATGCTCTTTAAGAACTCCAAGTTGACTACCTCGATCTTTTCTTGGTATTTTTAAAGACTAAACACCCCAATTTAGTTGATATCGACTAAAGTTCATTTTTAATATGTGAAATCGCATATATATTTGTACATCCAGATTCACTGGCCTTTTCATCTTAAAGAAGGAGCCAGCAGGCCTCCCAAAGAAGGGGAAGTTTTGGACTTGGACATGGAAGGCGTTTGGAGAGAAATGGAGAGGCTTGTTAAGGAGAATCTTGTTAGGGACATCGGAATTAGCAATTTTACCTTAAAGAAGCTCGAAAACTTGCTCTCTTTTGCCCAAACAATGCCATCCGTTTGTCAGGTTAGAACGTGAATCAGACTCCATATATTATATAGGACAGTTTGCCTTAAGTAACTTTAACTTTGTCATCTGTCTTGAGATGGAAATGCACCCGGGATGGAGAAATGATAAAATGCTGGAGGCTTGTAAGAAAAATGGCATCCATGTCACTGTAAGATTTGCATATTACTTGAATAACATGATGAACGTTCCTGTATTATTTGTAGATTACATTGAGTTTAGAGTTTAGGGCATGAAGGAAAATAGAATTGGTGTATTTTGTAGGCTTATTCGCCTCTGGGGTCCTCAGAAGGAGGTAGAGACTTAATACACGATGAGGCAATTGGAAGGATAGCAAACAAATTGAACAGAACTCCAGGTCAAATTCTTGTGAGGTGGGCCCTTCAGAGAGGAACCAGTGCGATTCCAAAATCAACCCACCCAGAAAGGATTAAAGAGAACATTGCAGTGTTTGGATGGGAGATTCCTGTGGAGGACTTTCAAGCTCTTTGTAGGATCCCAAATCAGGTAAAACCCTTTATAAGCATCTGAATCCTTATCTCTGTTGCAAACTGAGTGTTTTATATAATAGAGAGATTGAAAAGCATGTGATTTTGTGGCGTAGAAACGAGTGCTAACTGGAGAAGAACTATTTGTGAACAAGGAGGGTGGACCCTTGAGGTGCGTGGCTGACGTTTGGGATCACGAGGATTGAAGACTTTTGGTCAAACATTTTATCCAAATAGTTGCGGACTTGGGAGGAGCCGAAGGTGTAAGTACTGAACCTGTAATATAAAGATGTAATATAACAAATAAGATTTATTTTATTTTATTTTTTTATTTAATATAGTTGTTCGATTTTTCTATGGGTATAATGGAAATGGTAATTTACATGGAGGGTCACTTTGAAATTTCAGAAGTTTTAACTCGTGAATATACTGAAGTAACTAGTAGATAACACTTTCATAGTACAGAAAACAAAATACAGAGATTAAATTTCGATACACGAACTAAATTTACATTTTCATTTTGCCACGGTAATTTATTAGTGTATGTCAACCTTCGTTCAAAATATAATTATGATTCTAAAATTATAACAAGTACTAATATATCAAACATTCATTTAAATAAATATATTATCAGTGTAGCAACATTTATTTAAAGTATAATTTTAGGAACCAATTTCAAGTATATCTTTAACCCGGTAATATACCGTTTATTTTAAACAAAATTCAAGTACAGTACTAACCGTATATCTACATTAATTCAAATCCATTTAAAATATAATATTAGTATATTAATGCTATATCAATACTTAAAAATGCACAACTCCAATTATCATAATAGTATAAATATGACATTATAAAAGTATAAATATTGCATTAGATATCAATGTTTATGAACACTTACTTTAAATTAACACTTATTTAAAATGGTTAATGACAGATGGAATTAAATCATTATAAATTAATAATTATATACTAGAAAAATAATACTTTAAATAAGATTTTTATTTAAAATTGAAAAGAGAAAAATTCATTTTAAAATTGAATTTTAGGAGGTGGTGGATTTTGACTCAAAAACCATGGCTGAACCTCATTTAAACACATCAATCTCTACTAAATTAATCACTCACCTACATGGTGTCTTTTTGTGATTAATTTGAATTGCATGAATTCTTCTTTAAATAAAGGTTAATTTAGTGTTAATTTAGTGAAAGGATTGATGAATGCTGAAAATTTGGGCTAATTTCTTCTCTCAAAACCAACAACTCCATGAGCTCTCAAGCCTTCATACTTGACTCATCACAAATTTGGATCTCACATTCCATTTTAAGGCCGGAGAATAGTTGGGAAGACTTTGGCAGTGGTTCACGAAGTGTTCGTGATAAAAAACAACCCAATAATTATTTCAATTTTGAGATACACCAATGTACGTCTTTGAAACTTTGTTTTTTAGTTAATCAATAAGTATGTTTAATCCATAAAATTGATATAATTAAAGTGGTATAGATCTAAATTGCTTCCGTTTATATGTCCTATACTCTTTCAATGACAGCTAGTAATTAACCAAAATTTCTCAATTCAACAATTTCATATGTTTTTTTGGTAAGTAATGAAATGAAGTCTACTGTGTTGAAATATTTTTCTAAACGTCCACATTATAAAAAAAGAATAATAATAACAGCTATATGATTAGTAAATGATTATCGAGTGGTTAGTGTAATTAATGGTAATGCATTAAAGGTTTATCTGGGACTGCTGAAAATAGTTTACATCAAATTAAATTTTATGATTTTAATTATTCAAAATCAATTTTAATAATATAAAAATTAGGCTAAGAAGTATAAAAAACTAAATAGTAGATTGATGTTGAATAATTAAATTCTTGGTCCTAAATTTTTATGAAAGGAAAAATTTAGTTTTTAAACTTTATTTGGTAATGATTTAATTTTTATACTTTAAAATTTATAATAATTTAGTTCCTAAAATCTAATATGTAACCATTTAATCTGTTAATTTAAAAAAAAAAATATGTAGTTTGTAAACTAAATTGTTACTTCTAGCCATTTTTCGTAAAGTAAATATAATAATAATAATTTTTAATATAGATTTTTGGAATGTTAGTTTAAATGGGAGAAAAAGAAAGCAAAGTTGGAGAAGGGAGAGGAGATAGCCATTGATAAAGATGAAGTTCGAGAACAAAACAGGAGGGGGGAAAGAGGAAAAGAAAATTTGATTTTTTAAACCAATTATCTTGACTTTGTAAATATGAAAACAAGAATTATATAAATTAAATCTTATCGATTAGAAAAATATATTTAAAAAGAACAGAATTCCTTGTTTAAATCAAGATTGAAATTTTTTTAAGTTAAAAAAAATAAAAATAAAAATCAGAGGGTTCATTATTGTTGCACTTCTTTTCACTTTTAGCTATTATGATTCTATCCACTGCATTTTCTAATTGATTCTTTTATTTATTTATTTATTTATTTATTAAAAGAGGAGTTTAAATCTCCACTACTAAAACCATGACTATTTGGTTTCAGAATAAAAAAGAATTAAAGAAAACCATGACCATCTCATCTCCATATTTTTTTAATTCCCAATTTGTTATTTGTAATCACAATAATTAAAGCATGGGGAAATGTATATTTGCTTTATTACATTGCACTTGGGTCTTAAGAATTTTGAAGTGCCATAAAGTAAAGTCCTTGTCATCTTTTGCACTCTAATTGACAATTAATAATATCCTCATTAATAAAAATGACAATTTGCACCGTTCATGTTTGTAAATATTTTTTTTTAGTATAACAAACTTTTGTGCCACACCACTAGTGCTTAGGTGATAAATTAAGTTTTAAAATATGAAATTAATATGTTAGAGTTAAAAATGGTGTATTTAAGAAGTAGAGTTGTAAGATAAAGTCTTTTAATAAATATATAAAAAAGAGAAAGAATAAAAAATGAAGATAAATGTGCAAACTTTAATAATAAACACTAACATCTAACATTTTTTTCTTAGCACAATATGAGAATAGAGATCGGACCTTTGATTCTAGAGAAGGAGATATGTTGCTGAGCTAACTTCAATTTGACAATTTCACCTAATAAATTGACATATTTTAATAAAGCTAATAACATTAATATTAATTCAAGGGGCAAATGCAAATATACCAATTAAATTACAAGCATCTATAGATATACCACAATATAGCAAAATTTAAATTTTGCTTTCAAAGTCTATAAATGATAGTGTCTGTCATTGATATTAAAAATGTTGCCAGTCGTTACTTTATTATAATTATCGCTAAAATTGTTATCCAATACGATTACTCTAAATTCGAAAAAAAAAAAAAAACACGCACAGTTTAAATGTAATGATATTATAGGCCCACGTATATTTATAAATTTACAAAACATGATATGTGAACCTGTGAAGGTCTGTTTTTTTCCATAATTGACACATCATAATATTTCACTCATCTATTTATTTGACTCTCCTTGGGATAGTGGAAATCACTCATGACTTCATATTAAAAAGTTTGTGTACTGTTGAGTAGATGATAGACGAGACATAAAATTAAAAGCAAAAACATAAATAAAACATTTAATTTATGTTACATGGCAAAGTGCTGTGAAATCAAATCTTTTACGCTGAAAATTGATAGATTTTAGAGAATTTTACGTACAAAAAAAAAAAAAAAACTTAAATCAACACTTCAAAACGTCGTACTTTTCTGACTATTCAATTATCTTTGAAAATTGGTTCGTATATATATATATATATATATATATTAATGTATGTAGATATATAGTATGAAATCATTAACAATAGTGAGATTATAATTTATAACAATCTATTTTTTGTTCAACAATTAGATGGAGAGCACTAAATCATTATAGTAACCATTCTTAAAATATTATTTTGGTACAGTTCGTAAGCGTATTTGATTTTTCAGCGGTTCCTAATTTCTGAAAATATAATTTGAACGACAAAGATAGATGAATTAAAGTGAACCCTCCAGGTTTCCAAGAAAAAATATATATATAAAAAAAAAAAAAACTAAAATGAGAATGTATTCTAATTTCGTAATTTTAGTCGTCGTCGGTAGTTTGTCTTTTTACAATCACCTGTCTCTATGACTATTATTTATTTATTTATTTATTATTTTTCGAAAAGAAAAAAACAACTCATTTTCCAATCAGGTTGACCCTAGGCATTAGGCAACCAAAATCTAGATCTAGCTAGTAGCTAGGCTTTTCATCTATTTCAAATCTACCCAATTTCATCTTAACATTAAACAAAGAGTAGTATTTGGATACATGTGCATTTGGATGGATATTATTCCACTGGAATTCATTTCTATTATACAATTAGAATAATTCAAAAATGCTTTTAAAGATTAAAGAGAGAGAGAGAGAGAGAGAGAATTTTATTATGTGACAAATTACAATTGTTTTCTTAAATTAAACAAATCAATATAGTGGAGTAATTAATTAATGTATCAATTTCATAGTTTAAAACTAATGACAAATTTATAGGAGATACTGTACAGCTGGAAATTAATTAAATCCAAGTTGATCAGTTAGCTGGATTAATTGAAATCCAATAGAATTGTACATCTAGGAGATATCAAATCTTCCTTTCATGCTTTTATTTTTCTTTATTTTTATTCATCTTCCAACGATATATATATATATATATATCCTTTTGCAGATCTTTTTGGTAAGATAGCTCATTTATAAAATTACGACTACAATTACAAACCCTTTTTCTTTGAGCAAAACACTTCTTCTAAAGATTCAACGTATTTGTAGGTTACTTCATTCCCTCCGGAAGAGATCTTATCAAACTCATATATTTGTAACTTCCTTTTCTATTCACAAAAATTCTACAAATTACAAAAGAAAAAAAAAAAAAAAAAAAAAAAAGATTTGATTTAGCATTTACAAATTACAATATCACAAAAATTCTTCCAGTCTCCATTTCTCTCTCAACTTCGTCAATTACTTCTTTGTCCATTATCTCATAGACTATATAATATCCATCTTATTTGTGTTTACCCAAATTTTATTTATTTTTCTCTCTCTAATTGCAATGTATTTAGATATATGAAGACTCGTCATTTAATTTCATTGATTATATTATCTCCCCAAGATTTGTTTTACCCAATTTTCAATCTTCTATATTTGTTATATCAAGCTGCAATGTGTTTAAAAATGAAAACTCACTTCCATAACATTTATTTGATGTTACTAAAGTCTTTAATTTTAATTTTAATGAAGGTGTGATGAGTTATTTGGTACCCAATGCGAAGCAAATCGGCCAGTCAATTATTTCAAATAGAATAAAAGATGGTTGAAAAAGAGAGGGAAAAAAAGAACTTTTAGATTTTGATGGGGGGTTTGTAGTGATTTAAGGAAAAAAAATATTTTTCAAAACTGTATTTTCATTTAAACATTTTCGGCAAAAACTCCTTAAAATAAAAACACACGTGCGTTTGGCAACTTTTTATCAAAAGTGTTTTTATGTAAGAGTTTGTTTGGTTTGTTATATACTTAAAGTGTTTTTATTAATTTCAAACTACTACGAAAGAATTTGCTGATGGAGGTGATGGTCGGAGGTAGCCGTTGATAGTTGTCAGAGATGATGGTCGGAGGTTAGTCGGTAGAGGTCGTCGGAGGTTGGCCGACAATTGCTAAAAGTGGGGAATGGAGGTGGTCAGCCACGGTAGTTGCAAGAGTTTTTCATACAAATTAGGGAGTGATTACTCAAAATTCATTTTTCTAGAAGTTAGTTTCAATTGTTTATCATAAACCACATTATTTTATAAACTTATTTTTTCAAAAACCATTTTAGGTGGTTAGGAAACACAGTCATTTTTTTTTTTTCCAAAATGACTTACTTTTAAATTTAATAACTTTGAAAAGTATTCCAAACACACCTTTAGAACCACTCTAAAATTACTTCTCAATATATGCTCTACCAAAATCTAACTTTCTCACTTTTATTGATTTTTTTTTTGTGAGAAAAAATTCATTTGTTCAAATGCCAATTAAATATTTGTAGGATAATAATAATAATAATAATAATAATAATAATAATGTAGTACTTTGTTAAATATTATAATATCCCAATATTTTTGTTATTATATTATGTTATATAGGGTTGTTTTCAAATATAGAAAAATGGAACAAAATATTTATGAATATAGCAAAACCTTACTATCTATATGTAATGTTTATTTCTAAAAATCTATTTTCATTTAACTATTAAAGTTTGATTGGAAAAAAAGCACAGGTGATTCCTTAATCAGTCAAGTAATGCACCCTTTAATCACTTTTAATATTTGTTATTTAAAAAATCTATTTTAATTTAATTCTTAAGAGTTTATCTGAAAAATAATATAATTATTTATAAATATATATATAAAGGGCACATGAATATACAAATAATTCAAAATAGAATAAAAAAAATTTCAAAATTTTAATTTAATTTGGAATGCAATGTAGATCGAGTTTATCTGATTCATATTTTATTAAAATTTAGTTTAGAAGACTTTGATTAACATAATTCAATGGATAAAAATATCACTGTATAGCGTGCAATACAATTCAAGTAAGTTAGTATTGAACAACTTCACAAGGAGTGAGGAAAAAATGCTATCTAACAAATGATCTTTCCAAAAATCAAAGAAATTCAGAAAAGATGCTAAAATCGTAATAGCATACATCACTTTATTCTTCCTCTCTAGAATAATAACAAAAACGGTTGATTCAAAATTATAGTGGTTAAATTGAATGTTATAAAAACATTACAAACCACGTGAAATGCAGGTGATATGAAACTAGGATGATGTAAGTGGCATTAATTTAGTAGAAGCCTGGATCGTGGAGCACGCAGTGGTTTAGCTGTTGACAGGAATCTCTGATTCCATTTTAACAAAGCAAAGCTTTGTAGCTTAGCCCCTCCCATCCTCACCCATTTTTTTTTTTTTTTTTTTTTTGGATTTATTTATTAAATACTTGGATAAATGAGCATCATAATATTATTTTATTGGGAAACAAACACCCATTTTCTTTCTCTTTCTTATAATAATATTATTTAAGCTCATAAATCAGAATTGTTAGAAACTTTTTAGAATCCATAAATCCTAGTGTAATTTATTAGATAAAGCACCCTATTTGGATGGAAAGCCTAGAAATAGAAGGGACCACTTGGGCATTTTGTATAAAGGAAGCTGCCTTGAAGTTGAAAGTGGAAGCCCCAAACACAAAACAAAACACAGACTCAGACTCACCCACTTTTTGCACATTCCTCTTCCTATAAATTCCCCCTTTTATTTGTCTCTCCCCCCGCACTTCCTGTCCTGATCTTAAACTAATTAATTTCTGAATGTATGAAGCCATGACTGCCCAAGTGCTTCCTGAGCAAGCGCTTCAGACCAATATTCATCTCTTGGGAAGAGACAATAACTCCCCCTCATTCCATAAAAGGTATAATTAATTGATTAATTAACTCAAATATATTATTTGATTTTCGTGAGAATAATGTTGTTGGTAATTTTAGATTGGAGGGGAAAGTAGCGATCGTAACCGGAGGCGCAAAGGGAATCGGAGAAGCCACAGTGAGGCTGTTCGCAAAACACGGAGCCAAAGTAGTAATCGCCGATGTGGAAGATGTCCTCGGCCAGGGTTTGGCCAACATGCTGTCTCCATCCCCAGTCTCCTTCGTCCACTGTGACGTCAGCTCCGAGGAAGACGTGGAGAATCTAGTCAGCACCACGGTGTGCCGTCACGGCCAAGTGGACATCATATTTAACAACGCCGGAGTTCTTGGGAGCCAATCCAAGGCCCACAAGAGCATCCTTGAGTTTGACCCGGAGGAGTTCGAGCGCGTGATGCGGGTGAATGTGAAGGGCGTGGCCTTGGGGATCAAGCACGCAGCGCGCGTCATGATTCCCAGAGCCACCGGATGTATAATCTCCACTGCCAGCGTCGCAGGCGTCTTGGGCGGGCTGGGCCCACACGCCTACACGGCTTCTAAGCACGCCATCGTCGGACTCACCAAGAACACTGCCTGCGAGCTCGGCCGTTACGGCATTCGTGTCAACTGCATTTCCCCTTTCGGAGTTGCCACGTCGATGCTGGTGAACGCGTGGAGGTCTGACGTGGAGGAAGACGACCAATGCATGAACTTCGGGGTACCGTCGGCGGCTGAGGTGGACAAAATGGAGGAGTTTGTTAGGGGTCTGGCCAACCTGAAGGGCCCCACATTGAGGCCGAAGGACATAGCCCAGGCCGCGCTTTATCTTGCCAGTGATGAATCTAAGTACATCAGTGGTCATAATCTCGTCGTTGATGGTGGAATTACCACTTCCACTAATTGTATTGGCTTGTAATTTTTTTAAAAAAAAAAATTTGCCAGGTATTGATTATATGCCTGTTGGTTGTACTTTTGAGTAGGATTAATTTAATTATTATTATTTTTTTTAATTGTTGTTTGTTGTTTTATAATTATTTGAAGTACAATAGATAGATAAAAAAATAAATATGCAAATATTAGTTAGTTGTTCTACCTGTATTCAGAGATTGAATTTATTGATACAACGAGTTTACTGAATATTAGACAGAAATTGTATAATTGTATGGGACAGCATTAAGTGGGAATTAAATCGGTGGGAAGAATTTTGTTTGAGGTTTAATTGTAATGACAACGTCAACGAAATCAAACATTAAGAAAATAAAACACTATGCCATGTCATCACTATGATTGGATGCCAAGAACTTGGAGATCCTTGATTATTTGTCTTTGTCGCTAAGGCTGACGTTATCTTAATCTCGTGAAAACTTCTATTTGTCTTGAGGAATACTCACATGGAGATTCCTATAATATTTTTGTTCTTGTTTTGTGTTTTTTATTCAATAATCAGCATATTTTTACAAAGATAAATGGAGGAAGAAATAGATACTAAGAATTCAGGAGAAGAAAATACTAATACCAATTAGGAGAATTAAAGCTCATAAACATAAACCATAATTTACATTAACAGTTCCTTTTATATTCTTATACGTAAAATTATCATTTTATTATGTCCAAAATCAGTACATAGTACTGCAATTGGCCGAATGATTAATTATGGTGTGGATCAAATCTCGATTAAGGCTTATGACCAAAAAAAAGGGGATGGACTCAAGACATTTGAAGCTCGAGTTAACAGAAAAGCGGAAAAAAGATCCTTAAACAGCAAGCCAAAATGTATCGAGCTCAAAACCCCTGGGTGATCATTAGGTACAATTAAATGTGTCTTCATTGTCTAACTTGGCATGTCCACCTCTCTGATAGTGTCATCAAGCACACGCCTCATATAAATGATAATTACTAGTTAGAGAGCCCTATAAATAATCAAGTTCGAATACCCATAGAGGTAAACAATCATCCTAGCCTTATTAGACACTTGATTTTGTTGACTTAAGCTTTGAAGTGTGTAATATGAAACTTCACCAATGTGACATCATGTGCAACTTAGCTCGGCCTATATTAAATTTATTTTTTTTCCTCTCTTCTGATTTTATTTTTTTTTTAATTTAAAAAAACCACCATTTCTATAGTACAATAATAGACCATAGTTATGAATTTTTGTCTAACTCATTCACATGAAAGTTTGAGAAAAATAAATTTAATATAGGCACTGTTGAAAATTAATGTCTGTAACTAAGGGACATGAATTCAGTTGAGAATCTGTCCAAATCAAGAGTATGAATCTTCCCCCAAATTCTAAAGGCATTTCCATTAATGCGAAATTAAAGTGGGCCAGATGAGAAGAAAGAAAATAATAAAAATACAAAATGAAGGGTCATAATTGGCATTCAAATGGTTAGGTAGTCCTCTACTCCTACCAAAGAAAATTTGCCTTCTATTTCTGTGGTATTGTTTTTCTTCTTCTAAAACATTGTTGAACGCACACCTTTTAGCTTTTTCTTTGACTTTTAGAGTTCAGGTGAATCACGTACATCTCTTATTTAATACTTAATGTTGGATAACCAAAGTTTTAGAATTTTGTTCAATATACATATAGTTTTATGTACAAACATAACAAATACTTGTTAGACAACAATTTTTATTTTTTATTTTTTTTATTTTTTATTTTTTTTGTAAAATAGGAGCAAAGACTCAAACTACAAATATTTTGGTAGTCAACAAATACTTTATGACAATTGAACCAAACTCACATTATAAATTTTAAGTGTAGAGAATGAATTGTTATCTCTATAAAAATTTAGAGACAAAAATAAAATTTACCTAATAATAAAATAATGGGGAACAAATGGGTGAAAAAGATCATAGGCGTAGGAGAGGCAAATGGAGAAGAGACAGCCCTGTGAGAATTGGAGGGGCGTTTGTGTTTCCTTGTAAAAGGTCATAAGACATAAACAAAAGCTCTCCTCATTGAGAGTTTAATAAAAATACGAAAGCAAAAAATGGAAAGAAGCAAAAGGTAGCTGCAATTGGGCAGTGAGGGAGGCAAGGTCACAGTGTGGGTGAGAGAGAGAGAGAGAGAGAGGTGTAAAGAAGCAAAAGGTAGCTGCAATTGGGCAGTGAGGGAGGCAAGGTCACAGTGTGGGTGAGAGAGAGAGAGAGAGAGAGAGAGAGATAGGTGTAAAGAAGGGATGAGAAAAAAAAGTCAGAGATGCCAGCCATAAGTATAGTTTCAATACACACAAATATTAAAATAAAAGGTAAAGTAGACAACGACATCGGTCATTACAAACATCATCGTCATCTACGATTAATTATACTATGTTTTGGACAACTAGTCAAAATAAAATAAAATAAAAGACAAATAACATTACATAAAATAATATTCCTTTACCTTTACTACCAAGGCCAGACCATCGTCAAGTGGATCTCTCTCCCTCTCTTTACATTCTTGTGGGCATTTTTCCAGTCGACAAACAAACAGAAACAGTACAGCAAGTTGAGAAAACCTAAAGAATTAACATTATATCATTACACAAATGCCTATTTTGGTGTGGAAGAGATGGTACGAAACATGCCTTTTTCAGAACAAGCTATAAGGGCAGATCATTAATTAATTAATTTATGCACACATTATTTGACCAATTTACCATTAAGAACATGGATACGTAAATATATATGAGTTTTGAGAGTGAGAATCCACAGGATGACTCCACCAAATAAGTTAGGACTTAGGCCATGTTTATCAAATTGTAATAGAAATTTGTATAATCAAAATGAGATTTCGGTGATGGATGAATTGTAATGAGTATGAATCGCAAACATAATTAGATTATTTTTTATTGCGTTTACCTAGAATTATGAATCTGTCATATTTTGCTATTATCGTTTCTACTTAACCCTAATAGTAACAATAACTGTAATGATAATGGTAAAAGTAAGTGTAACAATAAATATGACAAATTCATAATTATCATACTATTATATTAGCAACATCTGTAATGATAACGATAAACGTAGTGGCTCCCATGTAATTTTCAATCACAATCAGATTTAGCACATTTCATTTCTCAATTAAATTGCAAGATTTGATTACAATTTTCTAGGTGAATCTCACAACTCATTACGATTACGAAAAGTTGGTAAATAACATGAGTAATTAGCTGGAGCCTTCTTTTTACATTACTATTGATGGATTACCTTTCATATAGTATAAATGTGGGTTTAGGCTTTTATCTCTCTAAGTGATAATCTCTTTTTACTTAAAATATTGTAGTTTATAATTAGAGTCGGATTTATAGAGATAAAGATAAATTCTGTTGAGATGCACCAAAGTGAGTATTGCTCTTCTCATCAAATAAGATAAAGACAACTTGTTTTGCTTGAAGGATATGCAAAGTTGTCAAAGTCCAAAATGCAAAGCCCAAGTTCTTGCTTCTTTTTCCCCAGTGTATCTATCATCAATATTTTTTAGGCAGCTTTAGCAATAAATTCCACATCCTTCTCCAGACTTTTTGAATTTTGACTTACTGAAAATTCAAACATCAACTCAAACTTTTTCACTTCCTTTGAGTCTGATCTCAACTTGCTTTGGAAGAAAACGCTACTTTTAATTTTTTTCCCTTCCTTTCTGTCAGGCTTTTTGGTTTTGGTATGAACGCACAATATATATATATATATATATATTCTCCCACCCAACTCAGATTCAATCCCCACAAGTTCCCTCCAAAACATGAGTTAATTTTCTAATTACATAAAGTGGGAGTGAGATTAGCTTATTAATTAATTAAACAAAAGAGATCAAAGTGTAGCTGACCCAGCAAGTTAGGAGAAAGCCGGCGTGCAATTAGGTAGAATAATTATAGTATTGTTCGGAACAGAGTATTTGGGCAAAAATGGATGGATGGATGTGTTTGCTAAGGTTTAGAGTTGTGAGAGCGTGGCAAGGAAGAGGATTAATAAGTTAGTGAAGTGATTTAGAAAACATATGTGAAATCGAAAATGATGAGAGGAATTGAATTTGTGAGATATTTTTTTAAGCACCGCATCGTAGAAACTGAAAGTCAAGTCTATTATTTTGGCTTGCTTTCATGTTACGCAACCACGAGGAGTTGACTCAAGATCCAATCCACTACGCTACGCCAAAAGTCCTTTAGGACAACCACGTGGACCGGACTGCCTTGCAACACTAACATAATTCATCAACACACTCCGACCCATACCCATTGACTATAAGACTAAATAAAACTAATCACAAGATTCTTCTGAACGAGTTCTGTGTACTTTAGTTTATTATATTCGCCTTATTGAGTTCGAATTACAAAGGAACAGCCATAATGTGGAGGCTCGCGCAAAGTGAACTAGACAAAGCTTGCATCCATTGGAAAATCTCATTGTTGAGACGCTTCCTCCTCCAGTCTATTGGCTTCAGCTCTCTATTTCATGACTCGGTTGCTTAATTTAGGTCAAATTAGCTCTATTTTGACCCTGATTCTTCCAAAGTGATCTAAACAATTTCAAACGGCTCGAGAGCGTAACGAAATTAGCACAACATAATCAACCTCAGTAATCCATAATCCTTGTATAGCTTGCTTCTTGCTGCAACTAAAACAATTGTTGTACCAATATTGGTACAGTATCTTGTCATGGAGTGTATCTATATTTCCAAACTAATCAGAATTGGCAAAAATTTGCAGAGAGTAGCCCAATTGTTTTACTTTTCACATACTCAAAATACAAGTATCGTATCTAAGAATTACTCGTCCATATATTACTCTCTCGGCAGATCTAATTTTGGTATTCAAGGAACAACCTTGTGTTGTTCATAGGCTTTTGCAAAACGTATTTTGAGGTATGTGACACGTACGTTAAATTGTGCATTTACTTTATCAAAAAAGAGGGACTAACTCTCTACAAGGTCCTGCCAATTCTAATTGAGTAGGAAATATTAAATATAAACACTCTTCAAAAGGGACTCACTCATAACAATAGGTCATGTTGATTCTGATCGGCCTAGAAATATCAATGATATAGGAAAAGTGAGTTTAGCTCAATGATAACTGGCATGATTCTTTTTTATAAAGGTTGGACATTTGATCTTCATCCCTTCAATTGTTGTACTAAAAAAAAATCAATGAGAGACCCTCCATCTCAGGCTATACTTCTCAATAGTGGTTCAACAAGCACTTCTCGGTGCAGCAAGAAGCAAGTTCCAATTGCATTATCAAGTACAGAGAGGCTGAGTATGTTCGAGCCATTCTTGTTTCCCAGAAGTATTGCTTATTCCACTTCTTCCAGATGTTCAATAGCCATCAAAGTTTCTGATTTCAATTTTTGTTTTGTGATAATGGAAGTCCCATCAAACTTTCCAAAATTCAAATGTTTCATGTTTCATTTTGGAACTCACTACTGTTTCATTCCAGAAAAGGTGTTGAACCAAAATACATCATCATCCCTTCAAGTACATACAAATTTTCATTCAATGCAATCTTTCCCTCTCTCTTGTTCACTTTCTTCCAAAACTCATCTTTGTTATCTTCTTCCTACATGTGAATTTTGACAAATTAGTAGATGGTTTTCCTCTTCTAGAGGAATTTGAAATAGCTTTGAGAGATTGCAACATTAGTAGAGAATTGAGAGTTATTCCTGTTCCGGGAAATCAGATTCGGCTGTTTTAGATTTGGTGTATTTACTAATTGTCCAAATGTAGCCATTTATCTTCCTTGGCCCTTTTCTTGTTGATTGTTTGAAAGAATGTCCCAAGACTCTAACGTTGTTTACACTCTCAATGTTAAAGTAGAAGACAACACTAACTATTCTAATAGCTTTTTAAAATATATACAATATAACCTAAATGTATAATTAAACTTCCGTAGATTTAAGTTGGAATGTGTAGATAAGTATCTCAAAGAAATGCTCTAAAAATATCCAAACATTTCTTTAGGATCTATGAAATTACAGATAAGGATATGTTTCTTAGAACTATGTAGGATATTTTAGAATCCAAGAAGGGCCAAGAGAAATCATTTTACTTAGGTCCTCAGGGATCTCATATCCTATAAATAGGAGTTCTGGCCCATTTGTAAATTAAGTCAAGGAAGTCAGAAAAAATTAGAGCAACTTAGAAAGAATGAGGTGAAGTGCGTGAATGGATATTGAGAGAGTGGTCTCTCTAAACTGTCTATATTTCTACTTTTCAATAATAGTTTTTTTCTTCTTTATTCTAAGTGATTGTCCCATATCTTCCAAATGTTCAATACCTCTAAACCATCTTACAGTCGCAGCCAACCTGATTTGCTAAAAAATTATTGCATGGTTTAAAGATCAATCACAAAAGACCAAGCAATGGTAATTGACCTTTTGCTAATATCATAACCATGTAAAGTTATGAATTTGCCCTTCATTCGTTGAGACTGAATGCCAAAGAGTGAGAGTAAGAGAATGAGACCGTGAAAGAAAGGGATAAAAGTAAAGTGATCTGTGAAAGAAAAAGAAGTGAGAGTAAGAGAGCAAGAGTGCAAGAGAGTGAGAAAGAAAGAGAGGAGAATAATCTATGAAAGAAAAGAGAGCAAGAGTAAGAGAGTGAGAAAAGACTCATATCACATGCGCAAAGTTCCATTTTTAGTAATTTATCTCGAATTTGATTTCAGCAAAGGATTAAAAACATCATTTTCAGAGAGTGGGGCAAAACTCATTTTTCCTCCAAAATTTGGGCCATCCATTTTTCACTTTTTTAGAAGAGGATTCAACTTTGAATCCTTACTATTAGAGAGTTTGATGAACCAAAAGAAAAACCCATTGCATTGGATTTTGTCTGTGTGTAAGCATTTTTCCTTTATGGTTTCAAATTTAACTTATTTTAAAAGACAAAAATTGTTCTTCACAACTGTAATTGTCTTAAAATAAATATTCTAAATATCAGAATACTAAGGGTGGTTTTCAAATGTAGCAAATGCATCAAAATATTTACAAATATAACAAAGTATCATTGTTTATCAACAGTGATAGACCATTATAGACTATTATCATCTATCGTTGTCTATCAGAGATAGACACTAATAAATATTTATCAGTACTGATAAATAGTGATATTTTGCTATAGTTAAAAATATTTTCAACAGTTTGGAATTAAAACAATTACCCAATTTCTAATCTAAAAGATATCCATTAGTTTGTTGTTAAAAATGAAATGGAAAAATAACAAAAAGAAAAATCTGGATTAATTTTTTCAAACTAGCCAGTCACATTTGATTGATTTTTGAAAGCAAAAAATAAGTACTTTAGAAGAAGCATTGTCCTCGATCTGGTTCCCATGTCAAAAGCGTTATGATTATAAAATGCAAAGAAAGTATTACTAGATAAACTTACAGAAAAACAGTCATCAAATAAGTAATTTCAACCCTTTGTATTACTGATTAATAGAACATAACCTTATTATTTTAATAGAAATCAAGCACTTTTGGGATAAAATATCCAAGTAGGTTTTAATTATGCTACTCTTAAAAGTTTTATTTAAAATATGACAGAAATATACCATTGAGGTGACGTGTAAAATAGGTGAAAACTTTTTAGTACGAGGAAGAATATGAAATTGGAAAAATTAAAAATATACTGTGGTTTTATAAATTATTTAGGAAAATATTGTAGTTTTTGAAATATTTAGGGAAATATTGTAATTTTTATTGGGAGTTGATATTTGTGTGCTTCTTTCCTTTTTTTTTTTTTAATTTCCTTGGTCGAAGGTTGAACCCTCGACCTTCTTTCCTTTTTTAATTTTTTCATTTCCAAATTATATATTGTAGGTTTAATAAATTATTTAGAATTATACTTTAATATTTTAACTAACATTTTTTTTAAAAATCGTTATAATAACAAACATATATTTTATCACTAACCAACCAATATAAAATTAAAGTGTTAATATTAAAACAACAATTTATTGTTTTTTTTCTACTAAAATTAGTAATAATAAAAAAATTTAATGTGTTTCACAAGGCGGACGTCGTCGATTTCGAGCTGGTTGGCGTCGTCGACTTTGCACTGTAGGTTGCTCTAGTGGATTTGGTTGCTCTAGTACCTCTGCAGACGCTTCATAGACGTCGTGTTCATGTGTATGCATGTTTGAAGACGATGGCTCGACTTCTGAATCATAATATCCTGAACCAAAGACTGGTTGCATCATCATCGGACTAGCATAACCAGTCTGGCTCTGCATTTGCATCTGCATCATAGGAGGCAATTCTTCCACATTATGGTCAACCGCATCAAACTCATCTTCTTCTACTCGAGCACGTCCTCTATACCTAGAAATTGATGGAGGTGCAATAGGTATATCGTACATGTAGTGTAATTCCTCCATGTAACTTGGTTATTATTGCATATAGTAAATACTTGATCTGGATCATTTGCAACATCACGAAAACTGCTATTACTCGATCTCTGTCAATTACAAAACAATTAAATAATATTTCAAATAAAAAATAATTAGACAATATTTGATTATATACCAAATGACCCAAAGCCGCTCCCGGACGAGTAATGTAGCGTCTCGTAATATTATTATACCAAAGGATGTAATCTTGAGTTGCATCCCTATCGAATTGCCCAAGTGAAACGCCGACGGCAATAAACCTTCTACGATAGTGGCACTACGGAATGTGCAACTTTTTCAGACCAATCTGCAGTTCTCAGGTCAATGTCATGTAGTAGGGGTTCAATATCGCACTCTGATGGAACATCCTGTTTGAAACCAAACTGTCGGATTACCCTGTCAGGAAGATGCCACTCACCAATGTGAAAACATATGAGTGGGTTCATCGTCCGCCATATGTCTTGACCGCTCGTACAAAAATTGAGCAAAGTGTCCATAACAGCTTTGTAAGACTCCCAAATAATCTGAAACATAACATATTACATTAAAAATATTAAATACAAAAATATAAAATTTTTTTTTGTATAAACGTTCATTTGGGTTTAGTATTCACATATCTGGTCAGGTTGAAGCAGATCAAGCATATATCTATATTGACTCACTACATGTGTAGCTAACCTAGTTAAACAAAATTGGTCTCTCCACCTATATTATTAAATTAATATTTTAGGTTTAAAATTAACTATATTAGTCATAAAAATATTAGCTAAATTAAATTAAAATGACATACCGAGAACCGTAGGCTCGTTCTGCTAATTGATGATCATTGACATGTCAGAGTTGTTGAGCCATTGTTGGAATTCGATAGGGATGCAACTCAAGATTACATCATTTGGTATTATTTATTACGAGACGCTACATTACTCGTTCGGGAGCGGCTTTGGGTCATTTGGTATATAATCAAATATTGTCTAATTATTTTTTATTTGAAATATTATCTAATTGTTTTGTAATTGACAGAGATCGAGCAATAGTAGTCTTCGTGATGTTGCAAATGATCAAGATCAAGTATTTACAATATACAATAATAACGCAAATTACATTGAGGAATTACACTACATGTACAATATACCTATTGCACCTCCACCAATTCCTAGGCATAGGGGACGTGCTCGAGCAGAAGAAGATGAGTTTGATGCGGTTGACCATAATGTGGAAGAATTGCCTCCTATGATACAGACGTAAACGCAGAGCCAGACTAGTTATGGTAGTCCGATGATGATGCAACCAGCTTTTGGTTTAGGATATTATGATTCAGATGTCGGGCCATCGTCTTCAAACATGCATCCACATGAACACGACGTCTATGAATCGTCTGCAAAGGTACCAGAGCAACCAAATCCACAAGAGCAAGCTAGAATGCAAAGTCGACGATGCCAACCAGCTCGAAATCGGCGACGTCCGCGTTGTGGGACACATTGAATTTTTTTATTATTACTAATTTTAGTAGAAAAAAAACAATAAATTGTTGTATTAATATTAACATTTTAATTTTATATTGATTGGTTAGTGATAAAATATATGTTTGTTATTATAACGGTTTTTAAAAGAATGTTAGTTAAAATAATATTATTAAAGTATAATTCTAAATAATTTATAAAACTACAATATTTTTTACAATTTAATAAAATTCTAAATAATTTATAAAACTATAATATTTTTTAAAATTTTTCGAAGTGGGGAGGTGGAAGAAGTGGAAGAGGAAGGAAAATATATAACTCAAGGAAATGGAAAAAAAAAAAAAAAGGAAAGAAGGGCGAGGGTTCAACCCTCGACTAAGCTCACTAATTCCCAAACACCAACTCCCAATAAAAACTACAATATTTTCCTAAATAATTTATAATACTATAATATTTTTTAAAATTTAATAAAATTCTAAATAATTTATAATACTATAATATTTTTTAAAATTTAATAAAATTCTAAATAATTTATAATACTATAATATTTTTTAAAATTTAATAAAATTCTAAATAATTTATAATACTATAATATTTTTTAAAATTTAATAAAATTCTAAATAATTTATAATACTATAATATTTTTTAAAATTTTTCGAAGTGGGGAGGTGGAAGAAGAGGAAGAGGAAGGAAAATATATAACTCAAGGAAATGGAAAAAAAAAAAAAAAAGGAAAGAAGGTCGAGGGTTCAACCCTCGACTAAGCTCACTAATTCCCAAACACCAACTCCCAATAAAAACTACAATATTTCCATAAATATTGTAAAAACTACAATATTTTCCTAAATAATTTATAAAACCACAATATATTTTAAATTTTCCTTTGCCACACATACAACTATTTTACAAATTACTACGACATCATATTTCTAACTTTTTCCCTAATGTATTTATGATTTTTCATGATTTTTAAAAAACATCAAATTTCAAAATAAAATAAGAGCATTTTTAAATATAACAAAATGAGTCAAACTATTTACAAATATAACAAAATGTCATTAATAGATCGTGATAAACACTGATAAATTATTATCATTATTACTGTCTATCACTAATAGAGAATGACATTAATAGAGAATAGAGAATGACATTTAAAATATATATATATATATATATTAAAACTAGTACCTTTGATTAGTTCTTTTTTCTTTCTTTTTTTAATTAAACATAAATAAACAAGCTAGCTGCAGGCCAATTAGTTGAACCTCCTACATTTGTTTGAAAAAAGATAAAACGACTAGGAACGTAGATATTAATCTTGGTAGATGTTCATCACAATTTGAACCATAAAGAATGCCTATTCAAACGACACTATGTCTTCGAGCCATATTTAAGTCTGCAAATCATGAGGTTTCAACTCATGAGATAAAATTTTGAATCTCAAATATAACAAGATAATCTAGAACAAACTCTCTGATTGACGTACCGGGCAACCGCCATAATTCCAGTTGCGTTCAATGGGAACAGTCAATGATTTCAAATGTTGGGGCTATCTCTCTTTCAGTAATATTACTGGATAAAGAACAAGAATCAGCACAAATTATGGAAATTAGATGCCGTCTTGTTTCTTATTTCAGTGAATAAACGGCGGTGGAGTGGAAATTAGATGCCGTCTTGTTTCTTATTGCAGTGATTACACTTGGAAGAATTGGAATTCCAAACACACACAGTGCTGTGGGATTCGGATTCGAAGCCAGAGGCGTTTCTTGCAGAATCGTCATCCTCCATTTAAGGAAAAAGGCCCGTAGAGTACGACTTAGCTCTTTAGCCCCATTTCTCAGAGACACTTTGAAGTTTTAAGAGACAGTGACTCTCAACTTTAAAAGTCAGATTTGATGTGTCCCATTTGGTACCCACGTGTCGCTTTACATGTTACTGTTTCTGACCCTCTCTTAAGTCCTAAAACAAACACCCCATCTCTCAAAAACTTGTACGTTATTTTCCTCTCGGTCTTTATCCTTTAAATTCCATATCTTTTCTGGTTCCCTCATGGTCATGGCCATGCCGAAATTAGTTTCCTTTCAATTCAAACCGCTATTTTAAACCCAAGATGTCGCAGAGAACAGGGTTTCCCCGAAAGCCTATGAAAAGAAGGTCTCACACTAGAAAGGTTCCAAGGGAAGCTGTAATCAATATGGCGGAGGCTAGAAGACAGATAGCTCAAGCTTTGCAACTTCACAGATCGTCGTTGTCGTCTTCGTTTTCGACGACGACGTCTATGCCTGAACCTAGTGGCTGCTATGTCTGTGAGTTCGAGAAAAAACCCATATTTTCAGGTTCGCAGCATTTTTGCTATTCGATCTTGGAGTCTATGCCAGTTCCTCAACCGACTTGGTCAACCACAGCACCTTCTGTGCTGCGGTCGCCGGTGGCGCCAATGGAAGAGCAGGAAATGTTTGAGTGGGGAGATGGGCAAGCTTCTTACGCTTGGTGGCTTGGATTTTTGAAGGCTTTGGATGTTAATAGCAGCAACGACATAGAGTATCAAAATGCAGGGAGTGGAAATGCGGTGGGGATGAGTTCAATGGTGTTGACTCAGTGTCAGGATGGCTTGGAAAGTGGAGAAGCACTGTTTCTGGAAGCGAGTGACCACACCTCGTTTGCAGATGAATGGTTGATAATTCCAATCGGAGAAGACGGGGGGGTTTATTGATAACAATTGCCTTGGGAATGATTTGGCATCTAACTAAGTTCTATGTGGTTTTGCTTAGTTTTCTGTTAAATTGTTGGGGTTGTCTGGTTTACCATGCTGCCCAGAATCTCCCTCCCAAATCTATGTAAATGCATCCCATTTGAACCACTTTTGTTCATTCTATCAAAGACATGACGGTGGATGATGTTGATGCAGGGTGGTCGGGTCAAGTTTGGTGGGTTGAAGGTGGACTTAGGATCAACTTAACCGTTATTTCACTTTCTTTTCTTTCAAAACTATTAACTTAGTATTTGAAAAATCCTTGCAAAGTCCCATAAGCATGATCAAAACCACACGCCACCAAACGCGCCTTAACCGCTCGACCACTTACAAGTCCATCAAGATTCCAAGTATCATTGGTCATTAACGCCTGATATTCCTTAGCCAGCCTTCACCATTGTCGCTAAAAGTTGTTTGTAAATGTTTCGGCAAACTAGGCGATTTCAAAAAAAAAAAAAAAAAAAAAAAGATAAAAAAAAAAAAATAAAACTATAAATAAAAAACATAAATAATAAAAAAAAAAAAAAAAAAAAAAAGATAAAAAAAAAAAAATAAAACTATAAATAAAAAACATAAATAATAAAAAAAAAAAAAAAAAAAAAAAGATAAAAAAAAAAAAATAAAACTATAAATAAAAAACATAAATAATAAAAAAAAAAAAAAAAAAAAAAAGATAAAAAAAAAAAAATAAAACTATAAATAAAAAACATAAATAATAAAAAAAAAAAAAAAAAAAAAAAGATAAAAAAAAAAAAATAAAACTATAAATAAAAAACATAAATAATAAAAAAAAAAAAAAAAAAAAAAAGATAAAAAAAAAAAAATAAAACTATAAATAAAAAACATAAATAATAAAAAAAAAAAAAAAAAAAAAAAGATAAAAAAAAAAAAATAAAACTATAAATAAAAAACATAAATAATAAAAAAAAAAAAAAAAAAAAAAAGAACGCTGGTTTGAACCACTATCTCATCTCTTTGATTTGAATTTAAATCAATCTTACTTGAGGTTGATATTTGTGGTTAGCCCTAGGATGATGATAGAAAGAGTCAAGGTCAAGACCCCATTGTATGAGCGTTTTGGGGCCCACGAGCCACAAGGCACTACTGTTTGCGATAGTTTTGGACTTTGTCCAGATAAAATGATTGTGCTAATGAACGAAACATGTGAAGTCACATTGGGCACTGCCCCTAAATGAAATTTAGACTTTGGGATGATGTAAATCTATGCAGATCCATATGTAGCAGCATTTACATATATAACTGAACACATCCAGACCAATCGGAATACCAGAACAGAAGACATTTTTATCATTTAGAATCTTTTGCAAGTTGAGGGAAAGGGTCCAATGACAACCTTCAGGAAGACAATAAATACAGGAAATGTTGGGGAATCCAATGGCAAGAAATTCATGCCTTTCATTCAAGAACAGACGAGATGCAATAAAAAGTAGGCTTCTTAGTGTATGCCACCAGAAAGCTCATAATACATAGAGTCGCCTAATCCTTTGTTGCAACTTATGAGAATGAAGTGCAAATGGAAGATTTGCTATCCTGGCTTCTTCACTTGCAGAATTCCAACAGAATGGCCTTGGCCTTTATTATAATTTTTTAAATTGGGAATGGTAACTCTCTGGCATGGTCCGTTTTTTCGTTTTCTTTCCAAAGGCGTGGTATTTCATATGCATCTTACAATCTTATGTCATCAACACGTTCGCAGGCCCCTTTTCTCAGGTAAAGACAAAGAGAGGGAATAAAGGAAGAAAAGCATGCACTAGAAAGTAATTTATTGAATCAGAGCACTTAAATATCACGAGTAAATAACCATACTTTATCGTGACCTCTCCAATGCCAAATCAAGCAATCTGCGAAAGAACTGGTGGGGGTATACAGGTGGTGTCTCCGCAAGTGCCTGTGCGTGCATGAACGACACATGATTATTTAGCATTCAGAAGTTGGGAGGAAGCATTCTAGGTTTGCATGCATCATGGTTGCGCTAAATTCGGCATAAATGATGTGGGGATCAACTCCAAATGGAATTACTTATTTTCAAGTTTGATATTTCAAGGATTTTTTTCCCAAGTTTTTCCTTTTTACAGCAGAAACTAATGTAATGATAGCCTAGATCATAATAAAAGAACACGTCAAATAATTAAAGTTGGAATTTAAAGGGGTCGCCAGTGTTGGAAGAATGATTGTTCCACAACTGACATAACATGAATCCAAATTTGGTCCTGGCTTGGAGAGAAAAAAAAATTTTTAAAACTAGCCTATGATTTGTTTAATCTTTATTCTTTATGATTTGATAAAATTTTCATAGTCTTTACCACAAGATATTTAGGAGCATTTTATCAAATAATAAAAACTAAATTCTGATTATAAATTTTGGAGCTAAATTCTACCTTTTTTTTTTAACTATTTATGAGCATTTTATCAAACAATAAAAACTAAATTCTAATTATAAATTTTGGAGCTAAATTCTAACTTTTTTTTTTTCAAATTATAGAGACTAAATTTGCAATTTGCAATTTAATCAAGAAAAAAAATAATACATCAATATAATGCTTACCTGGTGGATGAGAACTGTGGAAGGGGTCATTCCAGGGACTGTATTAACTTCGATGACTAAGACCTAAGAACAGCACAACCTCAAGTGATGTCAGAAAATATGACACTTTAATTCCAGAGTAAATTCAAGCATCCTTTTGATTAAGTAACCAAAATACTCGGACAAGCACCCTTGAACGTTTGTTCAAAAATAAGGCATGTATTTTAAATCTTAAACGCTTCAATATTGTCTTGTTCGAAAATTTGGTAAATGGAAAGGCATGTAAGGAGAAAGCATCACCTTTCCACTATCAACATCTATAAATGCATCGATCCGGGAAAATCCTTCCAGCTTTAGTGCGTTTGCAATCAGTTCAATATGTTGTTTACACTTCTCCAATGACTCATTACTTAGGCAGAAAGAAAAATCTTCATAAATACATAATGTAAAAGGGGAAGCCGAGAACCAACTTAAACATATATTTCTCATAGATTGGATAAATTTTAGAAAAATTGTTTTACAAATATAGCAAAATTTTAATAAACCCATATGATAGACCCAGATAGACATCTATCGATTTCTATTACTAAAACCCATATGATAGACCCAAATAGACTTTAGTTCATTTTGTTATATTCGAAAACAACCTTAAATTTTATGCTTGTAAAATTCGATTAAGAAAGGATATAAAGTAGCATGTAGTATGAGTCAAAACTGGAAAGTAGAAACTAAGTATTGTATAAACAAATAAGAAATTATTATAAATAGAAAAAATATCAAATTATTTACAAATATAGAAAAATTTTACTATCCATCAAGATAGACGGTGAAATTTTTCTACATTTGTAAATAGTTTGACTCATTGTACTACATTTAAAATCAGACCTAAAAAAAATATAGTAGCTACTCATTAAAAATTATAGTAATAAATAATAAATAATAAATTAAATAAATAAATAAATAAATAAAAATAAAAAGAACTACTCTAGTTTCAAAAACTAAACGAGACCCTGTTAAAGAATGAAGTATGACCACAAACCTAATAATCGATAATGGTGGTGGAGTTAAATTGATGCCAGTCCCACCTGTCAATTAGGCATATGTCATGAACACTTCAAGAAACTAAAGTTAAGGAATCAAGTATCTATAGCTCTCTTATCACATGCTTAAAGCACATCTCGTCGTGTTTAATTACTTGCCGTTTATTAACCTAAGCAATTTGTTCTTGTTTCTGATAAGTATTTGCTCGACACCCACATAGATAGGGTTCAGGCAATAGCGCACTTCCTGTATTCTGTATAAACCCAATTTTATAGAACTACAAATAAATATTATAATTCCATCTTGGTTTGGAAGAAAAAGATAGATCACCTTGGAATTTCTCCTCAAGAGATAAAATATCCCCACTTTCCTTGACGGTGACGCTAGGACTCAATGAGTGCATTGATCCACGTGTTCCCACAACACCTACAGTAATTTCCACCCATCTACTCTGTCCTTTCCACAAAAGTCTTTCAGACTCATCGGTAGATTTGGATGAAACAATTATCTCATCGGTCTCGATAAAAGGTTCAAAAATCAAGAGCTCTGGAGGTGGTTTTGGCATTTCAATCATGCCATGTGCCTATAATTAAAAAATGATTACATTATAAATTAACACTGATGTAAAATATGAAAACAACAATATAACCGGAAACTAACTTATAAGGAAAAGATGCATATTTAACAGCGATTGATTGTTCACATTTCGTATTGCTACCCTGAGGCACAAACTACCTTTCAACGCCGGATGTCCATTATTTCTGTATGATAGTCTACAGCACTCAAACAGGAAGTACTTTTGTCCTTGTGCTTTCGGATAACATTGCATGGAGAAAAATTTCTAGAGATGCACATAACTATTTGTACCTTTGACAAACTATTAGAAGGAATTCTGACGAGGCAGTCCTCCAATGCTTTCACATACACTGCAAGGTCATCAGCACAGCTGCATGAAGAAATAACTCAAATGAAAGTAAATACAAAACTGTCTTTTGAGTATAATTTGATATACACAATAACGAGATGTTTTCCTATATTTCAAATGGTTAATCAAATTTTTAGAACAAGCGAACAGCAAACAATATGTTATATCTTTTACCATAGTCTTGCAACCCCGGTCGAGCAACCATCTCTAGCTGGTTTAACACATAACGACTGACACTGAAGCTTGCAGGTTAAGTCACGCCATACACTTAATATAGGGATACGCAAGAGATCATCTTTCCTCCTCACATCCTTTTTAATTGTAAGTACACCCATGTCTGAAAGCTATTCATAAAGATAATTTGTGAAAGAGAATATATGCTGGTTTTATAATTTATACTAATCTGATCTCCTAAAAAATAACAATCAGTTGGCCAACGTACATGATTTAGGGCCAACGAAGTTGATACTTTGTCCATACATATGTTAGAGGCTGCCACTCCGGGACCTTCAGTTGAGAAAATGAAATACAAAGTGAGCAAGAAAAAGCACAATTATTGGTAGTCCTCTTTGACCAATGTTGATTTTTGGCAAACCTGTATAAGGAACTCCTTTGGCCTCTAACAATGATTGAAGCGTGCCATCTTCACCAATGCCTCCATGCACTATAATGTTAACAAGATAAAAAGTCATAAACGCACAGTAAACTTTTATGCTATGATTTTCTGACTTAGCTGCACTGTTATTCAAATTCCAAGGTTCTATCCTGCTAGTGACTGACATTACTAAGTTTCCTAATGCCAAGGATTGGAACCTGGCAGTTAGAAACAACAAATAGGAAGGGGAACAGAAAAGAACAAGCGGTACAAAGGTGCTCAGTATTGGCACCTGATAGTTAGAAACAACACCTGCTATAAAAACTGTTGCATCAACTTCCTTTGCTTTCTCGATCCACTGCTCCAAGGAAAATCTCACAGGTAATTCATCTTTGATATCAAATCCTGCGAACCAACTATGCTTCTTCAGCCCTTCTTCAAGATCAGTCACCACTAGCTCACGCAGATGAGATGTTAATGCTGCACGAGTTGGTTCAATGGCCTCAATGCATGCAGCAAGAACTTCCTCCGTGGTGTGTCTTAGCACAAGTGAGTAACTGCTTAGAAAAAAGAATCATGTCAAAGAATAATATAAAAGGCTAGCTGCATGAATGGACGTTGCTGAATATTTTCTAGACATTGTTCTCTTGTGGACTTAACCTCAATTACAATGACAGGGATGATACATGCCAAAAATGGAGAAGAAAACGTTAAATATCTAAGAGGTCTCTTTACTTACAGGATAATAAGATATATGTATGCAAACGATGTTTAAATGTTTTGTACCTTGCATTTAGGTAAGTGTGTTGACAAATTGACTTTCAAAAAAATTATTATAAAAGTATAAAATAAATGGTCAAAAAAAAATGTTGAATGTTTTTTTTTAGAACTCAAGGACACAGTTGCACAACCTTGAACCTGTTCAAGTAGGATGTAGAAATGTTAAATATTTTAGACTACAGTTCTTTAAAGTGGTCATCATAGACGTGATTGTTGTCACTTAGTACTTATATGCCTGATAAATAGTTGGCACTTAGTACATATGCCTGAGAAATAGCTGTATATTTCAAAGATAAAGGATTTTATCTTAGGTTATAATCCTCCTTTCTCATTGTCCCAACAAGAGTGATAAGATTCATAAATTCACTACAGTCAGAACTTACGGCAATGCCCAAACCGTTCTGGAGGTCAAGTCAGCTTCGTTTTTGTCCAAATCCACATTAGATGTTTGCTCGATAGATGGGGCAAGTAAACATGGAGTTACTTCAAGCTGTAGCCATAAAAATCATTCTCAGATTGAAATAGGGAAAAAGATAACACAGATAAATAAACCATCAATGAAGTGAAACTTCGCATTGGAGGTTTTGTAGCTATCTATCACAACTTCAGACAGAAACCAACATCTGAAAACTTTAATAAATCGGAACCAATAACTCTTGATGCGATAAGCAATTAGAAGTTCTCAAACTCAAGTTTTTTGTAGTTCACTCAGGTTGATACAGAACATTTGATCATCAATAGTGTGTTTTTTTGTAATTCTTCTGGCGTTGGTGTTGCTATTCTCTTCTAATTTCATTACGGAATCAAGAGGGAGAGAGAGCGAGAGAGAAGAAGAAAAGAAATGGGATTTAAATACTATTTTGGTCCTAGTACTTTTGGCTTAGGTTTATCTTGGGGTAACTTACATCATCAAATGCTTGCAGATTAAGCCAAACATTTGTTCCACTCATAAGAGATACTTGACGTTCTGATGTGTCTCCTCCAAAAATAACAAAAACTTTTCGAATGCCCTCATGGCTAGAATATGCTTGACTACTTTGAGAGGAGATTGATCTTCTACGCATATTTCCAGATATACAGTCCAATGATCCTAGACTGGGATACCGCAAGCAAGCATGGTAGATAATGCTCCGAAGAATATTAGAGTGAGAAAAACCAACCTGGAAATGAGTATATTAGACTTGTGATATAACATATATGGTTTTGAGATTGAACACAAAGGAGATAGAAAAAAAAAAGAATAATAAAAATAAAAATGAAAAAATAAGCTTTAGCAAGGAAGATGAGAATAACTAGAGGTTCAGATCCATTAGACAAAATAACATTTTAATGCCAACGTATTTGAAGTACCTTTGAGGCTTGCTGAAACAAAAAACTGGTTTGTTCCATCCCACTAATCTGTGTATATAAATAATATTAATAGGAATTATAGAAGTATACTTCTAGTAAAATTGTAACCATCTGCTTAAAAAAAACACCAATACCAAATTTATGTCGGTATAGACTACTGTGCCAGATTCAGTCCTTCCAAACTTTGCCACGGAGCATGAAGACTCATGAGATAAGTTAGGCAAATACCACCCATCAATCCGAGCAAAATCACAGAGACCAAGTCCTTTGAAAACTAAAGAAGCTCCTTCACGGATGGTTTCCATCACATCAATAGGAAAACGAGGAGGAGTATGATATGCAACCTGTTTTATAAACGCAGACTCATTGATTTGAAAATGAATATAGTTACTAGATAGGGTTAGGTAGAAATGAAGCTGGTGAATTCAAGAATAGACATAGGAGACATGCAAGAATAAGTGGCACTCATCATCAGTGTACCTGCTGGGTGGGGAGATATTTCCTCCGGTAATTGAAAATTGCATCCTCTTCTCCTGCATCGCCCAAACCACGGGATTGAATCTCAACCTAATTTAAAAATAAAAAAAAATAAAAAAAAAAGAACAAGTTTTAAGATGCATTATATGTCATCGGGAGAAAACAAATCAAGAAAGTTATTTTGAGATGAGAAAATATACTTCTGTTGGTAGTAGTACAACAGGATGACAAACAGAACCAGATCCCACATCAAGGACAATTGCAGTGAACTCACTGCCTCCTTCAAGAAATACTTCAACAAGGACTTTATCATCAATCTCCTATAGAAGATAAATGGTGCACATTTTATGAAGTTGAGATATGAACATTTGAGTTACTGCGATTTTATGAAGTTGAGATAGAATCACATTATCAGCTCCTGTTTGAGCTATTACACGAGATTTGGTATTACTAGGCGATAGAGAAAAGTACGATCTTCAAAGCAAGATTGTGAAGAATGAACGATTAAATGCCCTGTATCAGCACAAGGGATAAGCAAATGTCGTAGTACCTTTGAAATAATCTCATTCGCCTTCTTAAGTGAATCCACCACTCCATATGCAACCGACACACCTATGCTTGATCCTGCTCTTGCTGGTTTTACCTGATTGACATTAGAAAAAATAACTAAATTAATATTCTAGGGTACAAATTTTACAGCCCCACCATAGACAGATTTCATAGCAAGTGAACATTTTACTTACCACAACTTTTCCTGAGCTAAGATCTAGCTGATTACTCAAAAACCACTTTGATAGCTCAGATTCACTAACACCACCAGCCTGGAACATCATTCCATGAATTGGAATATTAGAATAATAAAGGATAGATGTGTAAGGTCTAAACTCTAAAGTTAAACCAAAATAAACCAGATCCTAAGAATCTTATTTTTCACACACATACAGAAACGACCTTAATTGAAGAGCATTTAAGTAGGCAGATACTATAACTATGAAGAAAAATAAGGATTGTTGAAAAACTACCTGTACAAGAAAATTAGGCACTGTTATGAATCCAAGTCTATCGAGCTCCAAGGAGGCGTTATACTACCAATTATCAAGGGAAATAACAGGTTAGAAATACTAGAAACTTTGGCATACTAGAAGTCTACAACTAATTAAATCCAGTTAATATCTAAGTACTCTAGTTTTCCAAGACTAGATCATCATACCTTGTCAAAGGCATGTGAACACTCCGTTGAACCTGTTCCAACAAATGGAATGTTATGCGCTTCCAATATTTCCTGAAACACAATAACGATCATTTATAATTTATTTATTTATAAACGTACAGGAGGAACAAAGTAAATGTAAACCCACATTGTGAAAATTAAAAGTAACACCTGAATTCCACCATCTTCACCAAACCGACCATGTATAACAGGGAATACTATGTCCACAGAAGTAGAAAGGTGCTCAGCAAAGTCAGTCAAAGACCGGAAACCGCGGGCAAGGCTTCACAAACGAACAGTTTATTAGTTTAACGTCTTAAATTCCCTGCAAAATCAAAAACTCACAAAATCAATAAAAAATAATTTAAACTTACCTTTTAAGTTTAAAATCAAAGTCTGCTGGAGTGTTTGAATAGACCTATGAATGAGAAAAAGAAAATTAGAATACAGGATGCAAATGTCGTAAGATAGTGAACATCTTTGTGATTTGTTCCCGTTCTTGAGCGGAGTTAGAAACTTAGAAGCATGAGAAGTGCGAAATCAAACGAAACAATGATCGAGAATCAAGGAAGGCTGCAGGTTACTAGGAGTAGTACCTGGGCGGAAGATATTGCATACGCATTCAACTCCGAATCGATGTAGTAGCAGCTCACTTGCAAATCATCTCCCTAGAGTAGATAAAGTCGATGCATTATATTAAAGCTAATTATTGGCAGCCGCAAATCATACACTCAGATAACTATTCTCGATAATAACTATTCTCGATAATAAACGATTGTAAACCGCAAGTTTGAACGGGACATCGGGAACAGTACGAGCAGAAAGGCGCCAAATCCGCTAGCAATGTTTCAATTTTATCAATAGAATTATACGCTTTTGATCACTTGTTTTGTCAAGTTTCAATATGAACTTCTACTTTATCATTTTCATCATAATATTAATAAAGAAATATGGATGCGAACTATTTTTAGCCTATGTTACAAGCTAATCTATTCTCGATGACATGATAATCTTAGGGCAGAGAACTCCAGAGTTATCGTGCATTTTCCCCAGCATACCTGTATGTGATCAAGGACTGATCTAGCGGAATTGAGAGAAATTCCACGTTCCGCAGACGGACCTCCACAGATGAGCCCAACTCTCAACGCTCCACATTTTTCACTATGTTTCTCCCTCTCCATCCCTGTCACCGCCATTTCAGCTACACCGTCCTTAGCTAGCACGTTGGCAGCAGAGCGAGGGAGTTGGAATTTCGGAGACTGAAGCGGGCGAGTATGATTATTCAAATCCAGAGACAATCTGAGGAAGCTGGAGGAGAGTGATGGAGCAAAGGTTGAAGCTCTGAGTTTAAGGGCGTTGCTTGATAGATCGCAGGAAGAACAATTTGCTATATACGCCATAAGAGGAGAAGAAGACGATACCGGCAGGCTTCTGCCAAATTAAAGCGTGACATAAGAAAGGAGGGAGGGGAATAGAATAAGCGAAGGAGGTACAACACGTTTTATTCTTTGTATTCGTCTTGTAGAGAAGAACAGAAGTTGGAGCTAAGGAAGCCGGCAGACGGCCGTTGAGATATATCAAATAATAATAAACTAATCACCCACTCCTAATTGACATTTTCGGTGTCGTTTATAAGTTTAGCATTTTCATTTACTAATTGAAATGCCTCATAGCCTCATACACATCAATTATTGAATTTCATATGTGATGTAATATACTAATATGATATTACATAGTAATAACAAAAGTTTGTTTTCTTAAACACTCTTCAGTTGAGATATTAATGGTTTATATATAGGTATTAGTTAAAACTTCAAGTAACGTTTTGCTTCATATATATTTTAATCTTTTACTTTCTTTTTTTATAAATCTTATATTTAGTCTATATTATTCTAATTTATTGTTAATTTTTTAAATAGCTTTTTATTATCTATAATCTCTTTACTATACATTTTGAAAACATATTCATGTATTTTATTTTTTTTTCATGAAAATTATTATTGCTATTATTTAATAATTTTGGTAAAAATTAACCTTGAGAGACTAAAAGTTGTTTGGATTGATTTAAGAAAAAAATGTTTTTTAAAGAATTCATCTTTATTTAAACTTTTTTTATAAAAGCTGATTAAAATACACCTGAAAACCTATTTTGAGTGGTTATCAAACGCTTTAACTTCTTTCAAAATGACTTATTTTTTAAATTAAACATTTAAAAATATATTCTAAATACACCCAAAATTTAAGATTTATTGAACATACTAAAATCAGACAAATTAAAAATGTAAAAATTAAAATTAGACAAACTTTATAGTAAGATGACTAAAATGATATTTTAATCTACTTAAGCAAATGGGAAAAAGATGAAAACATATCTATGGAAAATATTTTGTTTACGTGCTTATCCTTGAAGGATGCAATGAGACCTCTCTTCATGTTTGCTATTATTTCTTGATCGATTAATATCCTCGGGAATATAAATAATAAATAAATATCTTTTAACTGATATTTTTTCCATGAATATCAACCTACCATTGATAGAATGATATCAACACCTATTATTGATAGATTTATGTCAATTTTATTAAATTTAAGAGCGTGGTTATTTCAAAACATTAGGCGTGAAAGTTTTAGAAACAAAGAATACCATTAATTAGTGAAAAGAGAAGCCACGACAAAGTGTAATTGTTGTCATCGTGTTGGCCTCAATTGTAGGACAATTAAATTTCTACCAATTGTATAATAATGTAATAGATAATGAAATTTCTAGTTGATATTTGTCCTTCACTGAGAGTTATGCATTGTTTAGTCTTTAGTCTCTTATAAACTCACATCTATGGCTAATATTTGTCAATCTCTAAGTGTTATGCATTTTTAGTTTTTGGACTCTTATAACAAAATTTATCGTTGTGTTTGAAGTCTATTAGTAATAGACTTCTATCACTAATAGGTGATATCATTGATTATTGTTCATAGACTAATTTTATTGCAATATCTTCTATCACTTATAGACTACTTCAATTAATTAATAATAATATATTGATCTTTTTAAAATACATACGAAAAAAGTTTTTAGTCACTTTCTCCATCTTTGGTAATAAACACACTTTAAATGAGTATGGTGTAGAATTGTAACGACCTGACTCTTTAATAGCTAACACGTCGCTACGTCATGCATGACCATTTAGGGAATGCGCTGGAAAGTAAAAGTCATGGTATCACACACTATAGACAACTCGGTCACATTCATAAGACCGCCAGATTTGTGATAGTTTACTAAACCAAACATAGAGGAGAGGAAAAAAAAAAGCTTTAGCGAGGTACCCCTTAAATAGTTAGGCAACCTCAAAAAAGAAAACCGAACGTAACAATAAACAAAACAAATAACAAACGGTCCAATGTATGCAAATACTACCACCCTACAACTACAATACGTTATACCCTAGGCTAAGGTGCGGAAGCAATGTCAGCGAACCCATGGTACAGTCACGGATTTCCTCGGTCATGCGCGTGGCCACCATACTCTTTACCTGGGAGAAAAACATAGAAATAAAAGGGTGAGCAGTTATACTCAGTAAGAGACCCACTATCGGGCCTAGCTATTATCCTTTTTGTCGTGTGCACCCGTGTACCTGGCATAGGCTTAAGCGTAGGTATAAGCATAGGAAGCGACCCGAGGGTACACAGTGAATACATTTGTAACATGGACATAGATGGTGATCCCGAGGGACACCCTTCGTAGCACAGTACATTAGGGGTACGGGGCACGACAAGTAGGGTAACCTGTAACATGTCATGGCATAGCTAGTTCATCGCAGAGATTCACAGAGTCATAGGCACATAAGCATAAGTACATTGCATACAAGCTACAAACTTGGCATACCGAAACAATCATAGAAATCAACACCCGAGGCAAAGAGTTACACAGCGACATTCAATAGTCAATAACGCAATTAGACATTAGGCGTCCTTTAAAGCCTGGTAGTAAGTCCTTTACCTGCGAGAGCGAGACTGCTGCAAGAGCGGGACTGTGGGATAGCGAGGTTGAGCGAGACTGAACGACTTCCCTACACTGCGGCAGTTTGCTATGAAAGCTGTGTCAACGCGTCGCGGAGAGGGCTGAGGTAATGCGGCAATGAACACTATGATGATGCTGCAAAATGCGGGCTGTGACGATGCGATGGACTGATGATGCGGTGTAATGCGGGCTGTGACGATGCGACGATGGACTGATGATGTGCCGAAATGCAGGCTGTGACGATGTAGCGATGAACTGATGATGCCGCTAAGCTGAAAGCTGCGATGATGGCGACGAGTGCTGATGACGATGGCGAGGAGTACTGCGATGACAGTGACAGTGAGAGCTGGAGATGATGGCGGCAATGAGGGCTGAAGGGGATAGCGACTGAGTGACGAAGAGGTGATCGAGAGAGAGATTTGACCTTTCTCTTCCTCCCTTTTTTTTTCCTTTTCTTAACTTGGTCAGTAAACCCATCCGGAGATCTTTCCCCAATCCCCCTTTTACGCTCCCTCCGCCTGCAATTCTTTAATAATAATAATAATAATAATAATAATAATAATAATAATAATAATAATAATAATAATAATAATTATTATTATTATTATTATTATTATTATTATCAACTTATAGAGAGAAAAAGTGATTTACCTGAAATTCGGGTCGTTACACTCTCCCCTCCTTGAGGAACTTTCGTCCTCGAAAGTCCTGATCTTGAAAGAGCTCAGGATACTTCGATCTCATTTCATCCTCCCGCTCCCACGTTGTTTCCTTGAAACCATGGTTCTACCACAATACCATCACCAGTGTTATTTCCTTGTTCCGCAAGGTTTTCACTTCCTTTGCCAAGATTTCAATGGGTTCCACCTCGTTGCTCAGGTCTTCCCTTAATTGTAAGGGTTCATAGTCCACTATGTGAGAAGGGTCGACGACATACTTCCTCAGCATGGAGACGTGAAACACATTGTGGACTCCATTGAGTGACGGTGGTAGCGCCAATCGATAAGCCACGGGGCCAATCCGTTCCAAAATCTCGAACGGTCCTATGAAACGGGGACTTAGCTTCCCCTTCCTTCCAAACCTCAAGACGCCCTTCACAGGGGCCACCTTTAAGAACACATTATCTCCCACATAGAATTCCAGATCCTTGCGTCTAGTGTCGGCGTAACTCTTCTGTCTGCTCTGCGCGGACTGCATGCGAGATCTGATTTTTTGGATAGAGCTGGAGTTGGAGCTGGAGTTGGTACACAGCTATGCACCAACTCCAGCTCTATCCAAAAAATCAGATTTCGCATGCAGTCTGCGCAGAGCAGGCAGAAGAGTTACGCCGACACTAGACCCAAGGATCTGGAATTCGATGTGGGAGATAATGTGTTCTTAAAGGTGGCCCCTATGAAAGGCGTTTTGAGGTTTGGAAGGAAGGGGAAGCTAAGTCCCCGTTTCATAGGGTCGTTCGAGATTTTGGAACGGATTGACCCCGTGGCTTACTGGTTGGCGCTACCACCGTCTCTCGATGCAGTCTACAATGTGTTTCGCATCTCCATGCTGAGGAAGTATGTCACACTCCTTCCCGATCTACCCTCCTGTAGCCCGAGACGGAGCGTGAGGACAACAGTCATCGACCCTATTATCGACTTCCACTGTTAAACTTCCTATAAGCCCGTTTAACCACACTTTCTAGAACGACAATACCATTACTTTATGACAAACCTCGACTTCGATCGACAACGGGAACTGTCATGCTACCTGGAAAATGGAAAACATATAAAAAGATGAGCTAAACGCCCAGTGAATGACTAATTTTGTGAAATTAACTTTAGTTCAAAAGTAAGCATGTTATCATCATTATATCACAAAATACTTAATTCAAATCATCATTTCTATAAAATCATACTTTCAACTTAAAATCAGACTACATAAATACATTCTAGAGGAGTTGTACAAAAATCAGTTTGTTCTGGAAGAGGAAGAACCTGAACTTTGATTATCTCTAGCTGTTGGAACAGGGGCGGTTGAAGAAAGTCGTCTGGATTTAGTTGAGGCGGAGCAAGACTCAACGCTCTCAACGTCGAAAACATTCCTGGCTCGATGCGGAGCAAAACTCGACGCACCAGCAATATCAACCTCTATGTGCACATAGGAATATGGCGGGTTGCCCATGTACCTTCTCATGTCCCCTAGTACTGGGTCCCGAGGAAACTCACATGCCTTCTCAAGTCCCTCAGCATTGAGCCTCCTCTAAAACATTTTAGAAATCAATATTTTACGTAAATAGCTCACATGAAAGTCTTACATGAAGAATCAGATATTTCATGATAAACAACATTTCACAACATGCCTTTTCAACATCTTATAGAAAACGGATAAAACATGCCTTGTGAACAATATCATCAAACATCATGCTTTTCAAGGAAACAGTTCATCTCAAAGTCATATCTCATAAGAAAAACCAAACTAAACATTCTCAATAAATTTTGTTTTCAAAGAAAGAAAAGTATCACTCACAAAACTCTTTAAGGATAGTTTCTCCTCTATCCGCTATTTCCCCTTTTTCCGAGCTTTTTGGACGCAGCGTTCTAATCCTGGAACACAAGGCTTTTTATTCCTTTGGTAGCTTGGATGGTCACAATCCTACCCTTGGACGCAAGGTTGATAGCTAACGCGAGGTGTATCCTAACTCTTCCTTACTTCTCTTTTCGGATGCGTCGACCGTGCAAAGTCCAATTTGGACGCATCATTCACCTTAAAACTTAGACGCAAGGCTGACCCTTTTAGGTGCAAAACAATTTATTTAACCCAAGAGATAGTTAAGTTGTCAAGTATGTCTTCTTTTGACCGCAGACTTCTACTACGGACGTAAGGATTCCTTCTTTCTGCCTTCTCCCTCTCCTTTCTCTTAAGAACTCTTACTTCAGCATCATCAGTCACTCGTTTTCTCTCAAGGTTCTATTTATAGCTTTGTAGTAGAGGACTGATCATACTACTTCTCCCTCTCTTCCATTTGCTTGCCACATGTCAAGCTGCATGCTTAACCAATCATGCATTTATCCAAGCGTCACCTTGCATGAAATACTTAACATACTTTCTAATACCTCCCGCTTATAAGTTGTCAAGTTTATATGAAACCACCTAGCCTTATAAGCTTATCTTATACGTCTAACATATTCTAATATACAACTATTCATTCAATCATACTGCCCATGTGCGTTTACTGAATTTCCTTTTAAGGTTTTAGTTTCATTACTTATTTCCTTTGCCTTCTGCCATAATACCCATGAAACCGTTTCTTCACCGTATATTACTATGCGTCAATATCCTAAACGCATACTACTGTGCATTTGTACCTTACCGTATCATATCATGCATCTAACTTCTTACCCTTTAAACTCTTGAATTAAACCTATGCGTTTACTCGAAATCAAAGTTATATTTCCATTTACCATAGAATTAAGCTCCTTAACGCATAGCTGGTAGCCACCCTTCAACACACAACAACCTTTCGATCGTAGTTACCTTAAACATTTGGTCTTTGGGCATAGACTTCTTTATCATCACCAAAATCCTTACTAACGCATAATAACCTCCAACGCATGCTGCTCCCGCCTTAAGGTTCCTCGGTTCCTCTTTTCTCTCTAGCTTAACACTCTCCAAAGCTAATCCCATAACTTGTTAATTTCCAAGACTAAGTGTGAGCCACGCGTTTTCTCTTTTCCCTAATTCTTATTTCCCTTTTCAAAATTCAGTACCAAATTCTCTCCAATTTTAGGTACCACACTTTAGCGCTTTACCATCTATGCATTAACCGAACTATGTTCAAGAATATCCATTGGTTTCCTAATATTAGGCGTTTAACTAGTCTTCTTTTCTTCTTCTCTTACTGGCCATCTTAAGAATTCTGAGTTAGGGTCTTACAAAGTATGTCGCCGACCCTTCTCACATAGTAGACTATAAACCCCTACAATTGAGGGAAGACCTAGAGCTACAAGCAGGAACCCATCGAAGTCCTGGCGAAGGAAGTGAACTTTGCGCAACAAGGAAATAGCACTGGTGATGGTATTATGATAGAACCATGGTTTCAAGGAAGCAACGTGGGAGTGGGAGGATGAAATGAGATCGAAGTATACTGAGCTCTTTCAAGATTAGGACTTTTAGGGACGAAACTTCCTCAAGGAGAGGAGAGTGTAACGGCCAGAATTTCAGGTAAATTACTTTTTCTCTCTTTAAGTTGAAAAAAAAATAATTATAATAATAATAATTAAAGAATTGCAGGCGGAGGGAGCGTAGGGGGGGATTGGGGAAAGATCTCCGGATGGGTTTTTCTTTTTACTGACCAAGTTGCGTTTTAGGGAAAGGAAAAAAAAAAAAGAGGAAGGGAAAGGTCAAATCTCTCTCTCGATCACCTCTTCGTCACTCAGTCGCCATCCCCTTTAACCCTCATTGCCGCCATCATCTCCAACCCTCACTGTCCCTGTCATCGCAGTACTCCTCGCCATCGTCATCAGCACTTGTTGCCATCATCGCAGCTTTCAGCGCAGCGGCATCATCAGTCCATCGCTGCATCGTCACAGCCCGCATTTCGCCCCATCATCAGTCCGTCGTGTCGTCACAGCCTGCATTTCGCTGCATCATCATAATCTTCATCACCGCGTCACCTCAGCCCTCTCCGCGATGCGTCGACACAGCTTTCATAGTAAACTGCCGTAGTGTAGGGAAGTCACCCAGTCTCGCTCTGTCTCGTTGTCCCGCTCTCGCCGCAGTCTCGCTCTCGCAAGTAAAGGACCTACTATAGGGCTTTAAAGGACGCCTAATGTCTAATTGTGTTATTGACTATTGAATGTCGCTGTGTAACTCTTTGCCTCAGGTGTTGATTTTTATGATTGTTTCGGTATGCCAAGTTTGTAGCTTGTATGCAATGTACTTATGCTTATGTGCCTATGACTCTGTGAATCTCTGCGATGAACTAGCTATGCCATGACATGTTGTTACCCTACTTGTTGTGCCCTGTACCCCTAATGTACTGTGCTACGAAAGGTGTCCCTCGGGATCACCACCTATGTCCATGTTACAAATGTATTCACTGCGTACCCTCGGGTCGCTTTCTATGCTTATGCCTACGCTTACGCCTATGCCGGGTACATAGGTGCACACGACAAAAAGGGTAATAGCTAGGCCCGGTAGTGGGTCTCTTACTGAGTATGATTGCTCACCCTTTTATTTCTATGTTTTTCTCCCAGGTAAAGAGTATGGTGGCCACGCGCATGACCGAGGAAATCCGTGATTGTACCATGGGTTCACTGATATTGCTTCCGCACCTTAGCCTAACGTATAGCGTACTGGAGTTGTAGGGTGGTGGTGTTTGCATACATTGGACCGTTTGTTATTTGTTTTGTTTGTTGTTATGCTCAGTTTTCTTTCTTGAGGTTTTGCCTAACTATTTAAAGGGTACCCCGCTAAAGTGTTTTTTTTTTTTTTTTCTCTCCTCTATGTTTGGTTTAGTAAACTATCAGAAATCCAACCATTTTATGAATGTGACAGAGTTGTCTATAGTGTGTGATACCATGACTCATACTTTCCAGCGCATTCCCTAAATGGTCATGCATGACGTAGCGACGTGTTAGCTATTAAAGAGTCAGGTCGTTACAAGAATCTACAAGTGGTTAGCTACAGACATACTTATATCAAGTCACTCATAAAAGTTTATCAGTGATTATTTATCAGTAATAGATTTCTATCACTATTGAATTCTATCCAAAATCCTTATAAACATGAAATTTCAAATTTGAAAATTTAACAACTTTTAAGATTTGAGAAACTATTGTATACTATCGTTCAACACTTTCAAACTTGATAAGTGATTTAATCAAAATAAATAAACATTAGATATATAATATTAAATAGAAAAAGAAAAAAGGAGTAAATTTAAGAATACAATCTAGAACTAAAAGACACTGATAACTTTGTATGCAGTGCATCACAAAATGGATTGTGATTACATTTTTGAGGGATCAAACTTTGTATATATTAAAAAAAATGTCATTAGGAAAAAGGAAAAGTAATATATTATCGAAAGTAGTTTATTAGTGATTTTACCAATAGGAGTTGATGTTTCATTAAATTGAACGAAGAAGGAAGAGAAGAAGATGACGATCGAAGATGAATATTAGTGATGAACAAAGAGAATAAGGATGAAGTTTGAATCCGCTGCCGTTCCGTAAATTGGTTGGGCTGATCTTTGGGCATTGAGCCATCTCTTACTTTAACAAGCTTACATGGTAAGGCCCACCCCACCCAACAAATATGGTATTTGTTGGGCCTTTATCTGGGCTTCCAATTGGTGGCACAGCCCAATGTCAGTGTTTCCTTTCACGCCTGCCACCTAATAAAGCAACAACTACTCTGTCGGCCAATCCGGAGCCGACAACGACAGAAATTAAATTCTATCACCATATATTTTAACATTTGGGAAGGCCAAAAATTGCGTATTTATTTGACTTTTTAAAATTAAAATGGTAAACATTTTGGAAGCTAAGGAACCACGTTTTACAAGTTACGAGAGAATTTATACCCGTGACGTAATTATGATGCCTAATAAGGATAAGGCCATACATTTTATTTTTTATTTTTTCCTGATTTTAAATATAAACATTTTTAAAAGCGTAGACTAGAAATAGAATATAATGAGTAGCGATTTTTTTTAATATAAAAAAAATAATAATAATTCCGTGTTTTCCGGGTGATTAGACCAAAATTGCAAATCATGTTCGCCACTCACCATAAAATCATTTCACCTTTCATTAAAAAGGAAAAAATTCATATCAATTTATTTATTTCGTGGAAACGGTCGGCATGGTCCACCGTCCACGGCTGAGCCGGCCACTGGTATAGGTATAGCATAGATCAATAATAATCAATTATTATCACATCTAAAATCAAACAAATAAATAACCTAAAAAACACTTCACTCCTCGAAGTCGAAATGCTCATTCATTAAAAAAAAAAAAAAAAAAAAAAAAAAAA